>JABUQX010070920.1:42500-45000 GCA_015478945.1 Trachelipus rathkii
TATTTTTTTAGTTGTAGGTTTTAACAAATTTTAATATTGCCTATCCGAGTGTAGTAAAGTTGTATAGGTTTAAGTTTTAATTTTTCATTGTATAGTAGTATATTTTTAATTAATTTTAGTACTTAAATTTTTTAAGTTAGGATTTAGTTTGTGTTCAATTTTTATCCCGGTTTCTCCTTTTGTTTTAGTCTGTTTTTGTCTATTGTTCTTATTTGTGTGTGTGTGTGTGTGTGTGTGTGTCGAGTGTGTGTATGTGTGTGTGAAAGATAGCAGATTTGCGTAGGCATTGGCTTTCCATTACTTGATACCAACATCCGCGGCTTAAACTACTAACTTTGCGCTCTGTGGAATAATCACCTCTCCTTACTCTAACCCTAATCCTTTGCTCTTGTCTGAGACTCAAGATGGCTTAAGAAATTCCATCACTCTAACTCGTTTAATGATCCAACTATATACTTATTTCATAATTCCGTCTGAAGGGTGGAGTGTGTGCCTATGTAAACATTAATAATCCTGTAACACGTCTCGTGAATCTCGAATCTCCTAACTTCGATGTTCTGTGGCTCAAAATCTTTCTTCCTTCTACTACAATAATCTTGTGCTTCTGCAACTGTTCTCCTAATAGAACAGATTTTCACTCTTTCTTTGAATATCTTACTTCTTCTTACGAGACTACTGTTATATCTTCTCATCCAAATACTGAGTCCTCTAATTTAGGGAATTTCAAATTTTGTACACAACACTGAAATAGGTTGGGATCCTCTCCATACTGATTTAGTGGGGAGGAGGCCGAAATCATTCAGTATTCCAACGATCGGAGCAATCTAGATCAAAGAACCTACAACACATTCCGGATCGTCTCACCAGTTTTATGTTTTTTATTCTTGAACACACTTGACCAATGTTTCACCACTAGTCTTTCTCTATAAATACACCACCTTCGGTCCTATTGGTAAATCTGACCAACAACCTTATATCTGCTTTATTTTTTATTTTACTTCTCTCTCTAGATATTTACTATTCCTGCCCCTATGCGTTTTTCTATGGCACTATGAGATCGGCCTGATTTTGGGCCTTGCGTCGCTTCTACGCTAAACTATAGATTTGGAATGACTGGCGCTTTGATCTGAATGACTCTTCGGCTTCGCCACTAAAGATGGGAGCTGTAATCTTTGATCGGATGACAGGTTCTTCCTTCTTCGACTGAAATCTTTCTCTCTCATAACCCATGGTCGATCTTGCTTGTTCTCTGGCCATTCAGGCTAGAGACAGCGCGTATCGGGTGTAGAAAATTCTCGCTCTCCTATCACTCTCGCTAATTTTCACTCAGCTAGAAATCGTTGCAGGGATACTCTTACGACGAGCAAAGCGGCTTTCATCAAAGGAAAGTGCACTAAACCTAATTGGTTCTCCTACTGACAAAATCTTTATGGCCTCTTGCCAAAAAAAACTCTAACAACTTCTGTTAAATCATCCTTTCCTCCTCCTATTCGATCTGATGGCTCTGGTTGCTAACTCTCCAACTGAAAAGGCCAATCTCTTCGCCTCCTATTTTCCTCTAACTTAACCCTGGACGTTTCTGGCATTCCTCCTCCTCCTCCTCCTCCTCCTCCTTCTCCTCTCAGGTGTCCTATGTCTTTGCCTATGATTACATTTGATCGTGTGCATGGGCTCCTGAGATCTATGAACGTTAGGAAGGTGGGTGGCCCTGATGGCATTCCTCAACGAGTTTTGAGGGATGTGCTTACGTGCTGACGCCCGTCCATCGTTCAACTATATTCTCCATGTCTCAAAACTACACTTTCCCTCAGTGTTGAAGCACGCACATGTCCAATCTATTCCCCGAAAAAAAGAAGCCGCTTCTGATCCTTCACACTATCCGCCCTATAGCTCCTCACTTGTATTCTTATCATAGAGCATGCATTTGAAACCCAGTTCTTAACTCTCACGTTCTTAGACATCTGGATCTCTTTCTACTACTTTCCCGATCCCATGTACGATGTTCGCTTCAAGTCTACTGGGCGATAATACTTTCCTATCTAAACCGATTTATGGTTTTCCGTTCTTAGGAACTACGGGGAAGACTTGCGTGTGGCGCTTGACATATCCAAAGTCATTTGACCGAGTATGGCACGCGCCACTGCACTCTCCAAGCTCCCCTCCATTGGGTTTCCTCCTTCTCTTTGCTTACTTATGTCTAGCTTTCTTTCAATCGCTCAATTATCGCTGTGGTTGATGGAGCGACTTTTCTTCTTCTCTTTTCTGTCAATAGTGGTGTCCTCAGGGTTCGGTCTTATCCCCTACTTTATTATTCCTGCTTTTCATTAAATGATCTTCTCACCTGCACATCTAACTCTAAATCCTACTCATATGCCGATGACTCGACCTTTCACTCTTCAACTCATTTCAATTCTGCTCCTTCTTTTACTTCTTAGAATTGCCTCACTCGTCTTAACCATTTCCGATTCTATTTCGCGATCTGGATAATTTCCGGGTGGGG
>JABUQX010070920.1:50000-51513 GCA_015478945.1 Trachelipus rathkii
ATTAAATAGAACGTTATGTTAAGCATATATTCGATGGTTAGTATATAACGAACTTATTTTTGTGTTATGTTATCCAGAAATGATACTGCGAAATGTGACACATGAATCAATAGATCAAATAGATCAAAGGTTCATGGAGGGAGGGGCGGGGAGGGGTTGATGGCTATAAATTACTGATTTATGCTTTATAAATCAGTAAACTATTACAATTGACTATGATATTTTAGTCAAAGAACTTATTTTTATGTTATGGTGGATAAAAACTTTGTTATGTTTCAGTTATTTCGTTGGTCTGTATGAATTAGACAAGTGTATGATAGAATTGTTTTGGTATAAAACATTACTGTGTCAATTAAAAATTTAACGTATATATTGTTAGGATATGCTTAGAAAAAGTATGAATAGGGTTACGTTTTTGTATGCAATGCTAGTTATCTGTTACTGGTGGTTAAGTGTGAACTTCTGTTAATGTTAAGACAGTTTATTCCGTGCGAATAAGTTGTTAGGTTTGTCATTGTACATTATTTTCTAGTTCCATATGATTCTAAATGTTAGCTTTATTAATTTGAAAACATTGTTATGTTAGCATACATATTCGCTGGTAGTATATAAGAAGAATCTCATTTTTAGTTGCTATGAATAACCGAAATGACACCTCGAAAATGATCAACCGTAAAATCAATAAGTGGTCAGATGTAAACATATGTAACATTGAAATATGTTGAGATGATATTGCTTGAAAAAAGTGTGAATAGGTTACGTTTATGTATGCTATGTTAGTTACTTTCATGTTGTTAAGTATGGAACTTTGTTAATGTTAGATTAGTTCTTGATTCGTGCGTAAGGTTTGTCGATGTGTATAGTTTGGTTCACTCATTGTAAACATTATATTCTTAGTTTCTGGTAATGCTAGTAGCGTTTATTAATGTGAAACAATGTTACGTTAGCATTATATTCGTTGGTTAGTAAATAAAAACTTATCTTTGTACTTATTGTTTATCCGAAATGAATCCCTCGATATGTGAACCTAACTCATGTAGATCAATGATCAAGAAGTCATGAGCGGCGGGTAAAAGTTGGGTAGGAACTGGAGAGGAGAGGGAACGCGTATCGTCTTGATTTCTCACAGATTCTACTGATTTACTGCTTTAAATTGGGTAAACTATTACACCTTTACTATGATATTTTGTTCAAAGAACTTATTTTTTATGTTTGTGTAATGATAAAATTTTGTTATTTTTATGATTATGTTTGGATACAAACCCAGTTTGTTATGTTTGCCAAATTTGATTTGTGTGGGGATTATGATTATTTAGGTAAGTTCATACGATAATTTGTTATATTATATATTAAGTAAAAGACTGTTAAACGTTTAAGCGATATAGTTTCCAGTTGGTCTGTATCGATATTAAATCGGACAAGGTTAGATCACATATCTTTTTTTTTGCTAAATGTTACTGTGTCAATGTAAGATTAACGTGCTAATATGTGCTCAGCCGAATGAATATGCTTG
>JABUQX010070921.1:0-10000 GCA_015478945.1 Trachelipus rathkii
ACAAGTATTCTGAATATTGAGTGTACTCTAACTTCAGTATGTGTATTTTACTCATATATCAGATTAGTTATAATATCAATATATCATTATATCTGGACTTCAAACGAAAAATATAATAACGCTTGGTATTATAACAGGGTGATTTGAGGTAGGCACACTTGTATAAAAAAATTCTAAAATCTAGTAGGTCAAAAAATAGCTTTTCCCCGTTATCACTCATTAAATCTTCCATAGATATGTTCTTCACTGTTTCGAAAGCATTTAAATTGATATTAGTGAGTATAATATAAACCTGTTAAAATATATATATAATAAGTGATTCATAGTAATTATATAACAAACTTTGGAAAATAGATAACTTTTTATTAGCAATAACTCAGAGAGCTTGTGTTCACCGCTTATATTTAACAGCTAAATAAACGTAAGTCATCGATTTTAAAATGAAAGTTTGGGTCTAAAACACACATCCTTACAATAATAATAACATTTTCATCCATATTCACAGGTAAGTAGTCTAAGGATATTTGTATAAAAATCTATATGTTTTAGCTACGTAAAACTAAAAAAAGCGATACAATAATATATATTCTCCGACCATATTACACTATAATACGATATAGTCATATAGATACAGATTAGGATTACTATCCTAATCCTAATCACAAAAGAAATAGGTTAAAATCACATTTCCTTTATTACTCTAGCTTAAAGATCTTAACCTATAGATTCTCAGCATGTTTATATCTAAAGTTTGAAAATATAATTTATAATTATAATAATAATAACATTGATTATACCTCGTAATTCTTGTCAACTATACCTGGAAATTAAACTCATTTGAACTGTGTAATTGTCAAATAAGCTTAATAATCATCACCATGGATAAACAAATATGAGTCTTAATATCCTATAAATTATTTACAAGCCTAAATTTTAAGGTCCTATACGTAGTTATTGCAAACCAATAATATATATATATATACCATTTATTTAAATCAGAAAAAGGTTCAGTTTTTGAATAATATAAATTTTAATGACCCCTTGGAATTAAGGTCACTTAATATATCGGCCCCGGGATTAAGCTAAAATAAGGATTTATCCTTAAAAAATGAGTTAGTTATATTTATTAACACAATTCTATTACAGAGTAAGAGGGTCAGTTTTCTGTTAATAATTACTGTATAAGAGTAGTGGCGGAGTTGTTGTGTTAATTTCTCGTTGATTAGGATATAGTCATGTACACATAGAAATAATATACTAAATAGTAACAAAAATCCGAATTAAATTTAAAAAACATATTGAAATAAATATTTATTAGTTATAAACATCGAGTCGAATGAATAACATGTATAGTCATTGATATAATAATTGTTATTTTTAAATATAAGAACTTAATAGAAAGATTTTATAATAATATACATTTTTTTACCCAACGTGATGTATACTTATTTTTGTTTATTTTTTATATACTTTATCTTATACATAGGTCTATAAAGATGTATGTATAATTAAGATAATGATATATCAATATTAACGAATAATCATACGTGGCAATTAAATGACTTGGTGTATAGAGTCAAGGGTGACTCTAAAGTAGTGGCTTAGAACCTCTTATACTGATTTATATAAACTGATTTTTGTCATTTATTAGGTACTTAAATAATACATCCCATATGTATTTATATTATATAAACATTATCATATCTATTTTATTGTATTCTGCTATTATTATTAAACCAATCATACTTAGATAGTTATATATATATATTTATTAAAAACAAAGTATTTATACAGTCTACAATTAAATAATTTATTTACTTTAGTATTCATATAAAGATAAATGTATAATGATTTATAATTGTAGAAGTATTTTTAAAAGAACTTATTGAGTATTAAAATTTTTAGTATTTTATTAGATAATGAGTATTATAATATATATAATTGTATATAGCGTTGTTTTAGATTTAAAATAATACATAAAAAATGTTATATTTGAATAAATTAAATATACGTTAATTAAATTGATTAGTTTATAACAGTATATGTGCGTTGTGTGTGGGTTGTCGGGTGTGTGCTGTGTGTGGTGTGTGTTAAGTTATAAGTGTGTAAGTAAATATAATACTGCTGTGTTGAGTTGGTATATGAATAATAATCATGAGATTGATGGTATGAGTAAAGTATAAAATATATTCTGACGTGTGGTCACGTATATCACTCACATATACAGACTGTGTGAGATGTAATATAAGTAAATTCTGACTTAGTGAGTTGTATTAGTGTTAGTGTATGTGTGTGTGTGCTGTGTAGTGTGTGTGACCATATTATAATTATATTTCTTTATATAATTGACTCTGTATTTAGTATGTATGTTTAATATAAAATAGTGTATATGTAAAGTATGTACCCTATATAAGGTGATATAACTGATTAAGTGAGTTCATATTAGTGAATATATAAGATGTGTATATAATATAGTTATTAGTTACTATATAGTATTATGTATAATAATATGTGTAATGTTCTCATATAATAAAATAATAATATCAATTTAAAGCATTAATATAGAAGTAAATATAATATATACTACTATATAAAATGTAATAATTAATATATAATTATATATAATATATATAAAGTAAATAAAATATAAATAAAATTAAGAGAACTATATGAGAAGAAAAAGTAAAAAATATAATTTTTAAGTTTATAACTATATATAAATCATAATAATATTAATACATAGAAATATATATATTAAACAATAGTAATTAAATTATTTAATTTAAATTTTATTATATATATCGTAATTTGGGTTTGATAAATATACTATAATATATAGGATATCATGAATATTAAAGATATAATATAATTGGAAGAAATAAAAGATAACCTTTGAATAAATTAATTGTAGTTATTCCTTTATGAGGATCGAAGAGAGAGGGTATCAAGACAATATTTATCTTCGAGATTTGCCCAAGATTATTACCATTTCAGACCACAACCATGTATATTCTCCGACTAACTACTAACAATTCTATAATTAACAGAGATATAATGATGTCAAGATACAAGAAAGAAAGATTATATTTTAGGCTATGTTAAAATATAAAGCCAACATTAATTTATAAAAGAGCAGTATAAAGCAGAACGTTATTCCATAAAGCTAGGGTTAATAGTCATGAGAGAGATTGAAGCTAGTAATAGCAGATAAAAGAAGCATATAAAGACGAATACTACAATAAAATTACTAGTATTGTGTTGCCTTAAATGGAATAGGAGCATACCACCTCCATATTTGATTTAGCTGGATCTATAACGGCATGCTATTATTATATATCAAAAGGAGGTTTCTCTTAGCTCTCAGAAATAAGATATTTAAAGCAATAAAGATAAAGTTTAAAAGACATGTAATAAAAATGCAATAGTATAATAAAACAAAAGCATACTAATCCGCTTAGGTGTTAGTAACACAATCATCTAAATTTGATTTACTGAAATTAATTTAAAATATAAAGCATATATTAAAAGGTATAGTATAAATGATAATTAAATATGAAAGAAATTAATAAATGCAGAATATATAAAGTAAAATAAATATAGTTAAAAGCAGATATAAATGACAAAGAATAAATGTATAATAAGATCAGATTAATATAAAGCAGAATAAATAATACAAAATGATTACATATCTTTTTAATGGGGTTAGAACTAAATTAGGACCCCATGAGATACTCTCTCGGATATAGGATGGCATATGCTTCAGAGCCATCTTCCTATGATAAGATTACTGAACATTAAACTGCTGCTTAAGGAATATACAGTAATTCAAATTGAGTAATTAATTACGAGTTTATTATATTGCCCAAGATAAAAAGAACTAATGAATCTTATAATGCTAGCCTATAACGCAGAAAGTTACGGTATTTCTACGCCTCAACAAACCGTTATTAGTAAAGACAAGTTGAACAAAAGTAAGCACGATAGCAATAAAGGCATAAATAAAGACTAATAATTCACGGGTAAGGATAGCGTAATGAAGTCAAATGAAGCCATAATCTTACTTCGATTCTTCTTTATCTCGATATACTGCTTTTTAAAGTATGTATACATACCGGGAATTCAGTTGTGGTTGTTTAGAATATAGAAATATATCGAATCACTAAGTGTGTAGTAACTATAAAATGTTGAATCTAACATTCAAAAGTATATATTTACTATTAATATACTTTTCACTGGTATTTTTCCTTCTTATACAATTTTTAAAATTAATTAAAATATTAAAAGTATTTAATAGTAAAAAAATAATAATAAAAGTAATGTACTGAACTGAGTTATACAGTTTTTAGGTTCGCTTAGAAAATGTTTTAATAAAATGTTTAATGATATGATATAATTATAAAATGAATGACTCATAGTATTTTTGAAAAGAAATTCTTGAAAATAGTTTTTAAGAATGAAATAAAATGAATGATCAATCATAGTTAATATATATATTATATTTATTTCATTATTCATACCTATATTATATTAAAGAATGGAATATTATTCTTATATTGTGTTATTAGCGCCTGCGGGCAGCTAACATTCTAGCTGAGTCAATCGTGGCATGGACTGTTTACAAGCTATGGTAATAAATAATATTTTGGCGCTCTAGTTCGGTTTTATTAATTAATTAGAGTTGATGAGTCTAACCTCAATTATTATGCTGATTAACTATTATTATCGGGTCGTAGTAAATCTTAGCGGTCGGGTCCAGTGTGATACTGACGAATGCGGCGGGACAATAATCAAGTGTACTGAAGTTTACGAGATACTAGCGGAGTGCAGGGTATTTCTGGTAGGAGTACTTATATCTATGTATTAATTATTACTTATTATTATTATTATTATTATTTATTATTATTATAACTTACTTTTAATTTTTAACTATTAAAATATATATATATATATTTTTTTTTTTTTTTTTTTACCAGGAGATCAACCATCACTCACGGGAGGGCCAGAGATAATACTCAAGGGAGCTAGTCGACTCTCGTGGTGTAATACAGCTTATAACACTACCTAAGGGTAGACATTAAATATTGCACAGTGACGGACATGGTTAGTTCCTGATGTAGGGAGAGTAATGAAGGTATAGGGCCATCAAGAGGGTGACCTTATTTCAATTGTTCAGTGTAGCACCCACTGATAAAATTGGACCACCTCTCATGAACACACCCTCATATGATTGGTATGACCCGAACACGTTAAGGGAGCGGCTCCAGTGCGACACCCAGTACTGATCGCAGCTTCATCAAAGTATGTATTGGCGTCACCAGCTATTAGAAGGTTCATTACCACCAATATTCACATACAAGATTGAACTCCAATCCAAATTTTTTGAGCCTGTGGACCATATTTTGTGGCAGACCTTTGCTGAGACCAATTTGCGGACTTTGTGATCGTATGGTATGCTAGACCTAACTTAGTTGAGTGCATTTGCGAAAGTTGAGCCAGCCATGATTCTATATATATCGAGGTGCTCCGATGCAGCTCGCTCATAGTAGATATTTTGCCAAAAGTCGTTCATTTTGTGTGAGTCTTTACCAGCCTAGTTATGATTCATGGATTTTATATGGTAAGTGGCGTACTCGCGAGAAGTGGTCATAGTGCTTATTTAAGTGTCAATGTATAATAAGTGTTCTATGAGCCTTGACGTTGTAATGTGGTGCTATTGAGACGCACGCTCGCTTTTTTGGTACGTGTAGACTATTATGGTTAGTAGTCAGGTGTGTATGCATACATATGTTACCCATAGAATATATAATAACTTATAGGTTATTAAAGTAAATATGTTTTTATAATACACATATATGTACATATGTAGTAAATATGTAATATGATCTCACATATAGTTTAATTATTGCAAAGAAATATCCCTTTTATGAATATAGTTTACATTGGTGAGAGAGGAATATCAATATTTCTTCGTTATTTCAGCAGTATATATATACTAATAGCTGAGGTTTATTATATATGCGGGCTGGCGGCGTACTATACGATCGACCGGTACGGCGTTAAGCGATAAAATTAATTGACGCTCACTGATAGCGGGTACGCACGTATATATATATTATATATATATAACATATATATATATAATAAATATACTATATATGAGAGCAGTGAGGTTAACGTACGGTAAATATTTAGGCGTACCTTATAGGACACGAGTACGGCGGTTATTCCTAAACGGCGGGGCTCACCTTTCGACGCGGACTCTGAATAACGTTTATGCGTATCAAACTTAGTGAGTTATTAAAAAATGTGTTAACGCTACTTTAAAGTATATAATTACTATCGTGCTATTATAGTGTTAAGAAAAGATCTATAACTCATATGAATTAAAGGAAGCTAATCCTATCACCAACTTGTAATAATTAACACCAATAAATCGATATTCTCTATACCTTATAACTAGTAGGGTAAGATTCTACAATAATTAGGATATTCTAGGCTCAGAGGTAGACTACGAAAAAGGCTTTGAAAAAATAAGGCACTCAGTTTGGTCACTAATGTGGCATATACTCACTTTAGTCAACTATGTGGCATACTTCACTTATGGACCTTACATTATTGAGGCACTGGCTATAAGTGGTCACTATGGCAACATGCACTTTGAAATTACTCACACACGCAATCACATCACACGCTAGTGCATAAGCATCCTACAGCCTATTCTGCAACATATCATGGCACATCATCCTCAAATTCAGACATCACGAACACTATACATACCTATGAATAACATCACTCTATACGGGTGGGTGTGAGGAGCAACACAAATAGGTTGAGACTCACAGGAGCTATTCATATATAGGGGTGCGACTCCAAGAGAGGAGCCTGACTATGATAAAGACTATAGAAAACAAGCAGTAGAGGAAATAAAAAGCTAACCAACCACAGAATTGGTGCCCACTTAGAATATTGACTGGAGCGAGCTTGTACCAGTGTGCATTAATTGGGCTTTCAACTAATTTGTCAACTCTCGGCATGGATATACATTGGCACTCACCAAAGTGTTTGGCTTCGCAATAATTAGGCATGGCACTTCGCGATTGGCAGCTCCAGGAATATAGTTGCAGCGTGCGAGGATCTGACACTCAGCGCAACCAATAGGTCAAACTGGGCGAGTGTTGAGAATACCACATAACCATTGAAAGCAACAATCTAGAAGTACAGGATATGGACTATTAGTCCCTAGGTGATATTGGGTCTCGTGTGTAATGGTGAATTGTGTGGACAGACAGCTACGATGGAGTCTAATACGTAAGTTATGGGTGAGAGTTACAGGTTTGGGTTTCAACTGAGTCAAAGTTGAAAGGATCACTAAGTGTAAGTGTGGTGCCAGTTGGTATCGTGTGTGTGTGGCATATGGTGTCGATCGCGGCCGGGGAATATGCGAGGATAATAAGGTGTATTAGAGAGACGAAGTCCCCGAGTTAAGGATCAAGACAGTAACCTACAGACCTCATGTTTAGCAACAGTTAGCCTTACAAAGGACCATCAGGAGCTGGAACAGGTAACTAGGAGTTAAACTGGTAGTTGAACCAACTTATAATACGCTCCCAACATTAAGAGGGAACCCTTAAGAACGGTAATTATCGAGACACTTGATAAGATAAAATTCATAGCGCCCGAAATAAATCAGGCCAAAAGCCGAAATATCAGGCCAAAACAACAAAAAGGGGATAGCCTAAAGGGGGGTCA
Organism: Trachelipus rathkii; assembly: GCA_015478945.1. Classification (NCBI taxonomy): domain Eukaryota; kingdom Metazoa; phylum Arthropoda; class Malacostraca; order Isopoda; family Trachelipodidae; genus Trachelipus; species Trachelipus rathkii. The sequence goes on from JABUQX010070921.1 coordinate 7,750, forward strand.
AAGAAATAGTGCGAAGAAAATAATTCGTGACGACCATATTGGACGCATGCGAGCAGAGCGTAGACATCTCCCGGCTCCATGCTTTCGAGGGGCGTCAAGAGGTCAAGGCCAAAAAAGCTACAAGTGTTGTCCGAATAATGTATGGTAGGGTGGGCCAAAATAGACCCATGGAAGACCAAAGGGTTGGCCAAAGTAGAATTTAAGGGGTGCCGAAAATGTAAACAGAATTTCAGTGTTTAGCCCAAATAGGGTCAAGGGGCACCCAAAAAGGATCAAGACCTGTACAAGAATATGGTGGTCAATGACTCGTAAAAAGGGTCAAAGTCACAGCTCGAAACAAATAAGGTGAAGGTCAGGATAAAAATTGGGCTCAAAAAAGGGTGAATTCAGTGTCGTGGTGTTATTACAGTGATGGTGTTGAGGGTGCTGTGGTGTTGGCTGTTGTGTGTGTTCGAAGTAGTCATGCTGGGAACACGAGCACAAATATAGCTGTCACTGTATTAATTGGGAAGAATACGCTCACATTCTCCCAGTGTAATGTAAGTGTCTAATGGTAAATGTAAACCGCCAGGTGTCATGTGAACCTGGGTAGAGTAACTCGTGGTGTACTTTCATTCCCTTATGTGTGTCATATTTGGGCTAGAAAATGTGGCTTGTGCTCACTTAAACGTGTATGACGCATTGATGTGCCTGTGTGGGCTCGTTGTGTGTGTGTAGTATGACAACTAAAATAGTAATTTATAAAGAGAGAATAGTTATAATATAATGTTGTATAAAAATGATTGATAAGTTATCTATAACGTGAGTTAAATAATATGTATAGTGATCATATATATAGTGAATGTGTGTATTAAAGTGTCATTATATGATAGAATATAATATGGTGATAATATAAGTGTTATAATATAGTGTTGGTATTGATGTTAGTGTGATGTATGGTACGTGTGTGTGTGTGGTTGTGTTGAATGTGTGTTGTAGTAGTGTGTAGCTGTATTAGTTTACAACGTTAGGAATAAATGAATTATCCAATTAATATACTGTTCAAGTAGAGAATCTAGAAAAGAGTATAATTTTTAGATATCTGTTGTGTGGTGTCTCTATCAGGCCTGGAAAGCATGAAAATTGAGGCTTGTGGCTCTAAACACAATGACCCGAGCAATAGGTGATTCCTTTATGGTCCATAGGATTCGAATGCGAACTAAGCTATATTCTTTTATTCCGACTATATTTTTCAACCATATATAGTTATAAGTACATTACAAAAGGGCTAAGCCCCCTAAAGGAAGAGGGGACATAATATAAATATATATTACCGATATAGGGTCAAATAATTGGCCACTCATGAATGAGATAATAAAATTATCACCAAGTGAGGTCAATAATTGATCAACCATGTAGTATAAAATCTAATATGGCTAAAACATTGGAGCAATAAGGGGATAGGACAAAAAAGGTTTAAACGACATCAAAAATAGGTAGCTAAACAGACTAACTCCTAAATAGATAAGATCAAAAATTACCTTATATTTTTGTGGGTCAAAATTGACCCATAGAAGAGGTCGAAAAAATTAAGGGGGCGTAAAATTATAGGGGGGTACAATACGTTATCAAACGGTTGCTTAATACGCAACAAGTATTTAGGATTAATCCGCAGACCTACTCCATTCTTTGAACAGAGGTGCTAAAATAATATTAGGTTGAACCTATAAAAAAATAATTTATAGGTTAGCCACAAATTAAAATTTAGTGGAATTTTGCCCGAAAAATATCATCATATAGATGGGCTACAATAAATAATTAAAGACCCATGGAAGATCCAATAAAAGGGTTGGCTCCGAAAAAATAATAAATGGACTACATAAGGTAACATCAATAAAATAAGGACTCATAAATAGGTCAGTAAGTTAAAAATATTGAATGCTCAATAAAATACAAAGGTCAGCGGTAACATTACTATAAAATATAGGTAATCAACAAAGGGATTACCTAAAGTGCCAAAATTGACGTCCTAGTAAAAACCCATCTGTTACTACTAAATTAGGTAAGGTATATATATCACGGTATGTAATTTGGAGAATTATTTTATGTCTCAATAATGATTAAACCTATACAGTCTCACAAGAGTAACAATTATTTATAACCAATAATTGAATTTTTAAATTTTTATATTTATAATAATATGAAATATTATATATTAAGAATTTATTATATGTTTATATTATTATTTTTACTATAATATTAAGTAAATATA
>JABUQX010070921.1:15000-20000 GCA_015478945.1 Trachelipus rathkii
TTCACCATAAGAAGTATTGTCGTGTTCTTCTTTTAGCTCATCGTGGCGTAGTGGGTCAACACATACGCGTTTATCTCTGCTAGGTCCAGGTTCGATTCCAGCAAGGGGAAATGCTTACAATAAATTTTTTTATCAATAAATATATATATTTATTTTATATTATATATATTATATTATAATATTAATATATATATATATATATTATTAATATATTTATATATATAAAGTATTATATATATATATATAAATATATTATAGTTTCAGTTTTAGCCACACTCTGTTAATATAATTGTTACCAGGGTGCGGGGCGGGGACCCAACTCAAATGCACCACCACACCTTTCCCCAACCTCCGACCTAAATGAAGGATATTTTACAACAGAATTATATATTTTTGCACTATTTTGAAATTCAAATTAGGAAGGTTGGTGGCTTGAGAAACATCAATTTTCCTTCCTTTTCTGCTGAGAGTCTTTTCTCTTTTATCATATAATTGGTTTTATGGGTATCTTTCCTTGAACACTATTGGAGAGCCAATCGTATTTCATTGCAAGTTTACTTAAGGTGGGTGAACATTTTGCTTAACTTTTCCCCGACTGAAAGAATCATCATTTGTATCTAGTAGTTTTGTCTTGGTGATAGTTTTCATCAATTTCACTAAATCTTATGGTTAAGCGAGTGTTTTCTACATCACTCTAGACTGTAGAAATTTGATGACATCATTCAACACGTGTAGGCATGAAATGTCATTGTGGATATTATTGGGACCATCTTATTCTAGGAGGTGTCTACTGTCGTGTTAAGATTCGAGAGACTTATGTATAATATATGTAGCTAGGTGTGAGTTTAGTTTCTGTGACATTTGATTGACATTGGATAGAAGCCAGGATGTGGACAGCTATGTAATGATAGTGGTAACAGTTGGTACCAATGCTGTGAATTTTTTCAATAGTTGCAGAACATAAATAAGAGGTACGACTATTGACAACATTCATTTGACTAATTAGGTTATGATCAAGCTAGACTAATGCGTGGGGTCAGCTGTGATTCGCGTAGACGCTGAACAGTGCATCGCTTATATTATGACACTCTTCGACACGTTATACATAAGTTTGAGTTAGGTGATCTCTTCAGAGTCGAAGATTGCTTGGCGACGAGTACGGTTATCCGTGGATGATTGTTGGACGACTTAATCAGACTGTTTGATATACTATCAATTATACTCACCAAAACAGATGAGGAGACGGCAGGAGCGTTCATATAATAGATCTTAGGAATGAGATGCTATTGGGATATCATTTTCAGTAGTATCGCGTTTCAGATTACATATTGACTTACCTTAAATTCATAACTCCATACAATTATAACTAATGCATTTGTCTCGTATTTTGTACAAGATATACGACATAACGGTTAGTAAATCCGTTCATAATTTTTGTGTGCTGCGAAGTTTGCAAAAAGCTTGTACTCAATCGAAGACCGATTTAGTGATTACCTATTTCGCACACAGGTCAAGTCGATCTACACAGAATATGCTGTGCTTAAAAGTGATAGCGATAATAATGCGCCCTCTTATACAATAGATAGTACGATGGATGGACCTGCTCTTAGAGACATAAATCAGATTAACAGTTCGTATCGATTCATGGCAGCAATGATGCCGGATGTCCGTGGAACGAGTGTTCTAGGTAGTGATGAAGAGATGACGTACTCCATAGTAGCTAAATAAAGTATCAGTATGTTACTCAGAATGTAATGTAATAATTCGTGTTATGTACTGAGAAGAACTAGCTAGATACAAATGATGAATTCTTTCAGTTGCGTGAGACTCTCGAAGACAAATGTACCACGCTTAATAAAGACCTGCAATGAAGTATCTATTGGCGTTCTTCACTCGCGTAACTATTGTTTCAGAGTGAAGAGTAAGTATACTTTAGCGAATCGACGAGTGTAGGTATAGGTATATGATACAATAATATTACGAAGGGCGATATATATATAAGAGAATCCGTTGAGTGTATTTATCTCAAGCTCAGATCTTCCTGATACCTTTAGATTTCAAAAACCTTATATGAAAAGAGTGTTAGAACTTACAATGCATATTAGGAAAATATCCTTCAGATAAGTGACTAGTAGACGGCTTGGGAATTAGAGGTTGAGTGGCAGGTGCATTTGAGTATGGTCCAGCGCCACGCCAAACGATTGGTAATCAGTGTTGGCTTCATAACGAGAGTTGAGGACAATCAGCGGTCTTAAAAGGACTGGTGACATACATGGACTAGATATCTATCCTCATAAGGACTCTATACGAATATTGAGATTTACATTAGCAGACTAGGTAATCATCGCAGATCGATCTCAGTTGCGTATATATATATATTATATATAAACTATAGGTATCTTCTACAACGCTAGTAACACACATCGTAATGTAGTACGCCGTCAGCTAGGACAGTGAATGGTAAGTGGCGTGTGAGTTGATCGTGGAGGTGAGGAGTTACGAATAATAGTGTTTAGCTGTCCATAAAGTTATCTGATGTATCTATAAGTATAAATAGTGTGATCGATTCCTATAAGGCTAAGAAAATTATATTGTACTAGAAACTGACTGTCGAAGAGCTAAAAAATTATATATATATAATAGTAGCTATGTAGAAAAAGTTAATTCGTTTCGAGGATTATGATGATTACATATAGCGATACGCTAAGATTGTATTTTGCTCGAAGATATGTAGACTAGTCGTTTTCAGTCAGTTGCTATCGAGTATCCTAGGTCTATTGTATACGATTTAGAACGCGCGCATCGTATTGTTGAATCTTCATGTAGTGGTGCGAGGCGGAAACTCTGTAGAACGGTGGGCGATAACAGCTAGCATGAACATATAATTCGTATAGCGCGTCGCGGTAGTGTAGGTTAGATGGTAGGATGCAGTGCGAATCCTACGTAAGTGAAGCTAGTAGAAGAGGAAGAGAGAAATACAAATATTCTATGGTGAACATAGATTAGTTACGGAGTGCACACGAGCGAGAGAAGCTCGAATTTGTATATGATAATCGGCAATGAGCGTTGTCTGAACAAGGAGCTCTTCGGGCATACCTTCGCCAACTCACACTAGCATAGAGAATACTGGTAGTGGTATCTTCAAAAAACAGAGCGAGCACTCGGCTTAAAGAGTGACTAAACAGTAAGTGCCGTGTGTTGATCATATTTATTTAGAAGTACTATGACTATTGCTTTAGTTCCGTGCATATCCGCACGAGTGAGAGAGAGTGGCACAAATACCTCGTAATGCCTAAGTTCGAGTGTGAAGTGGTTCACCTTGCTGGTAATTGGCAGCAGGATCTGAGAAGGTGAGCGTGCTGCGAAAGGGGTAATTTACCTTATAATGGTATCGAAGTAGCGGTATCAGCTTAATTTGCGAGACAGGAACGACTGCACTCAACGCTGAGTTCTGGCAGAATCCGCCTGAATTCCATATAGATAAGTGGAGGGTAAATTAGTTGTTGTTAATATATTTCTCTTATATATCTGAGATGATTATGAATACAAGGCCTATAGAGATATGTCGGTATATGATGAGATTATGTAGATGCTTGTACAACGTTAGTTGGAATCAGGTTTATTATTAATTAGTCTTGATATTAATAATATTTTATATTGTCGGTACTTGAGTGTTAATTCACCGTTATTATTTCTGACGTATTATTAATGTTATCTTAGTCTGAATAGCTAATAAGTGTATAGCAGAATTGGATTTAGTTTCAAAATAATGCATTAAACTGACGCTACTAGCTTAGGTCAGCTGGCAAGCATAACATCGAGTATTGGAGCCAATTGAGATTGGAATGAAACAGTAGATTTACTTAGTTTTTAAGTACAATCGGTGATTATCAGGATTGAGTAGTTGTGGATGCTACATTGCTAAACCCTGTTGATCACTTATCAGTTCCACGGTTGATTATAAAGAAAGGATATCGAGTGAAATTTGAAGTAGGCGGCTTAACAGTGCCTTCAGAACGAAAATCATTAGTATATCATATATAAATAACTATATATATACAGATGTTCAGGGGAGTAATAGCGTACAACTAATAACGCGTATGAGACCTTCTCGGAGGTTTAAGAGAATTAGATTATATAATATATTATAATATATTATATATATATATATATATATATATATATAATAAGTACATACATATCTTGTTCCATCTAGATGTAGCCTGTTACTGATCGGAGTAGGATAGATTATGATGTCGGATGCTAGTTGATAGCGAGTCGGAAATATTCATAGTCCCAGTATACTAGTTATTGATTGATATTTCGGACATACTAGAATAGAGCTGGTTATGAGAGTCAGTGTATTTGTCAAAGTAATTTGATTTTCTACGGGAAGTGTGCTACATAAACCAATGGGCAATGATGTAGTGGGTACCCGCGATTATGACTACTCTTCGAGTGGCGCACATATGAACCCTCAGGACAAAGACCGATCTCTAAGTATGACTATTGAGTGAAGATGGTATAACGTAAGCTTTAGGTAGTTATAGTTGTACCTAAACACAAATATACTCGTATCATGGTAGATAGTCATGGATTAGTAAGATATTTTGAAGATACATTTGAATAAGCATCTGAATCGTTAATGTAAATATTTGTAGGTCTAATTGTACGCAAGTATGAAGTTAAGTTAGAGGCCCTAATAGAGGTAATATATATATATATATATAATATATATATATATATTATATATTATTATATATATTAATAGTATATTAATATATATATATATATATTATAATATATATTTATATTATATATAATATATATATTATTATATATTTATAATATATCTATATATATATATTATATATATATATATAATATATATATATATAATATATATATTATATTATATATAAATTAAGAAAATCAATTTTTAAAGGCATATTTTGAATATGCAAAGTTTAATATGCAAAATTTTGAATAAAAAATAATTC
>JABUQX010070921.1:25000-26557 GCA_015478945.1 Trachelipus rathkii
ATTCCAGGGGACAATTTTGGCTTGTAGCTTTTTTGGCCTTGTAGCTTTTTTGATGACGTCATCTTTGATGACACCTATATTGATGGCTCAACTTTGATGGTTCCCAATCACCGTAAGGATGTTCTATTAGTGTTCTATGAGTATTAGATGAGTGCCAGGTGAGTGCCAGGTGAGTGCCAAGTGAGTGCCAAGTGAGTGCCAATGAGTGCCAAGTGAGTGCCAATGAGTGCCAAGTGAGTGCCACATATGCCGGGTGAGTGCCACATAGTGCCAACTGAGTGCCACTTTTTTCAAGCTTTTTCTAGCCTCCCCTGAGCCTAGAATAGCCCTAATATGGGTGTCTACCCCTAGGTTATAAGGTATGAGGAATCGATTGGTGTATATTACAAGTTGCTAGGATGCTTCCTACTATGAGTTAGTCTTTTTCTAACACTTATAGCACGACAGAATATATATCTAAAGAGTTACACATTTGAGACAGTGACCGCAAACGTTTCAGAGTCCGCGTCCGCAGGTGAGCCCCGCCGCGAAACCGCCGCGTGCGCCCGCAGGCGCAATATTACCGCGTAACCGCCGCCGCGTGCGCCCGCAGGCGCAATATTTGCGTAACCGCCGTTGCGTGCGGGCCGCAGCCGCAATATTACCGCGCAAACGAAAAATATGATATCAATGTAAACTATTCAAAGAATTTCTTTTCAAATATACTATGAGTCATTCATTTTTACTACAGTTGTACGAAATTTTATTAAAAACATATACCTTAAAACAGTAAATCAGTAAATCAATAGAGGTGTTACCTAACACCAAAGGGGCGTCAAGAAGGTCAAGGCCAAAAAAAGGATTAGCGTGGGCCAAAATTGACCCATGAAGACCAAAGGGTTGGCCAAAAATTCAGGGTGCCTGAAAATCAGTTGTCTAAAAAGGTCATATCAAAAAGGTCAAGGCCCAAATGGTCAAGGCCCAAAAAGGTCGCGGTCAAAAAGTCAAGGTCAGGTAAAAATTTGGGCCAAAAAAGGTCAAGGTCGGCAGGTCGGTCAAGGTCAGGGTGGTCCAAATATGGACACGAACAATATAGCCTCCTACTACTCCCTGGCTTGCTCGTCCTGCGTAGAATGCGTTAAACCAGTGACACCTCCTCCTTTGATTAGCCCCGCCCGTGAGTGATGGTGTTATCTCAAAAATATATATATATATATTTTAATAGTTGAAAATTAAAAAGTAATAATAATAATAATAATAATAATAATAATAATAATAATAATAATACACACACACATATTAATAATAATAATACTAATAATAATAATAATAATAATAATAATAATAATAAATAATATAATATTAATAATATTATAATAATAATAATAATAATAAAATAATAATAATGCCAATATTATTAATAATTATAAACAGTAATAATGGATGATAATAGAAATTCTAATTATAACACCAATAATAATAGGAAATAATATGTTACATATATAAAGAGTATATATATATATACATATATATATATATATATGTTATATTATTATATATATATATATATATATATAT
>JABUQX010070922.1:0-10000 GCA_015478945.1 Trachelipus rathkii
TTCCATAGTTATCACTCTCCTTCAGAACTCTCTATTAGCATAACTCCTCCTCTGAGAAGAGATGGTGCTGCTACTCGGATTTCTACACAGTCTCACTCTTTCTTTGTCTAATTTCCTGACCACTTAACCACTATACTCATTCTATAGTCACTATAGTCAAGTAGAGACGTTGCCCACACATGAATGGAGTATGCTTCGCATATCTGGAGTGGCTAAAATCCCCAATATGTGTAGAGACATGTCAGCCTTTGATTGAGCGATTTTTAATAGAACTCTTCACATATAGTAGATTCCATGTTGTTCTCTCTCTTTCTCTCTAACCCCCCCCTCTCTCTCTCTCTCTCTCTCTCTCTCTCTTCGGGTCTCTCTCTTCTCTCTCTCTCTCTCTCTCTCTCTCTCTCTCTCTCTCTCTCTCTCTCTCTCTCTCTCTCTCCTATTATTTTTTTATTTATATATTTATAGATGTAAATATAAAAGCATTAATTGAAAATAAAATCCTTATTTTGAATATCACTAGTATAATATTACCAGAAATTAATCATGTTAGCCATTGCTAATTCATCTATTTTTGAACGGTTTATTTTTTCTCTGTCTATTGCCAATTATATATATGATAGTATATAAAATATATATATATATATATTATATATATATATATATTATAGTATATATATATATATATATATTATATATATATATATAATATATATATATATAATAGTATTATAATAATATATATATATATATGTATATATATTATATATATATATATATTAATATATAGGATATTATATATATATATATATATTATCATATATATATACTATATATATATATATACATATATATATAATATATATATATATATATATATATAATATTATATAATATATATTACTATATATTATGTATATAATATATATATATATATATATTATATATAATAATATATATATATCTTTCTTTCTTTCTTTCTTCATCCTTCCTCTTTGCCCCAAGATTGGGGGTAAGGTGCTGTACAAGCAATCGGAAAAGAAAAGCAGTAGGAGAACATGACAAACGTCAGAAAAGAAAGCCCAGCCTTTACCGCCCCCTCTGTTACATTAATTAGTAAGGACTCACAGACAGAAAATCCACCCCAGAGGCATCATGGGACCGCGACGGGACCCTCACTATGGTAAATCGTCAAATTGTTATAGGGTTCATCCCCTGGCCAGGGTGGCCACAACCATGCCCCCATACAAAACCCCGCCATCCTCTCCTATCATGCACCTTTTCTTCTTGCCTCTGCCAAAACTCACATTTTCTCTCCTGCAGACATTCTTTTACTGACTCAACCCACTTTAACTATAGGTCTCCCAGCGGTCGATTCCCAACACACTCACCACTATAATCGCCTTAACCAACCTACTATCATTTCATCCTTTCCACATGACCAACCATCTCAACATACTTTCATTATTCTCTTCAGTTTACCCCCCTTTTTTTGTTTCTTCACACACCACCACTCTCTAATACGTGTTCATTCCTCTCTTTATCAGATCTTCTTCTCACACCTCAGCACACCCCCTAAAGTCCATGTCTGAACACTATGAACTAGATCTAGGTTACTTTCTTATACCAGACGATAGTCTCACTACCATACAATAGCACAGGTAACAACATACCCTCATTTAAGACTCAAGCACACTCAAGACATAGTCCCTTTGCATTCACCAAAGATTTAATTGCAAAAGCTACCTTCTGCCAATTCACAACTTTCCTACTACACTCTGCATCGTCCGTTCCCTCATCATCCAACATTATGACCCTAAATATTTAAACTCAGACACTAAATCCAGTTGCTCACCATCTTAACATAAACTTCACCACTGAGGATGTCCTCACTCACGACAACCATAACCTTACTCTTATCCACGTTTACTTTCAGCCCCTCCTTTTACACACCCTGCCAAACCCTCCTATCAATCCTCTCAAACTCTCTTCAGATTTCGCCACACAGAACCAAATTATCCCACCTATAATAGGTAGGGCACCCTCACTCATCTCCATTCTCCCATCATTCTAACACATTTCCTGCCATCCCCACCTCAAATTCTTTCATAACCCCATCATTATACAAATTGAATAACCAGGAGACATAACAACAACCTGTCTTAATCCTAATTCCTAAACCAATCACCATTGACACCATTATATTCTTACACACGCTTCACTATCGTTTCTACATACTTTTGATTCCATTCAGAAGCCTACCACCAACACCATATCAGTAACACCTGCCATAAACGCTTTCCCTAAATAACTCTTATCATACGCCTGTGCAAATTCATAAAACCGAAATACAATCTATTCTTCTTCTCCTCATTTTCTCATCATTGTTTCAATTGTTAAAGATGATCCACACATCTCTAACCTCCTAAACGCACCTTGTTTCTTCACCAATCAGAATACCCTCCAGTCACTCGACGCAGTCTTTCGACCAAAATACCAGCATATACCTTCCCTACAACACTCAATAAACTTATCCCTATAATTTTCTACAGTTCCCCTTTTCGCCCTTACCCTTATATAACATATCAGAGTAACTATTACCGCTCTCCCCAATCCCTTGGACTATACCTTCCATAAACGCTTAAACGCTTTGTTACCAAATCCAATCAATCACCATCTCGCCTCCGCTCTTTATCATTTCACTAGGTAATTTCATCTAGAACCTGCAGATTTACCATTCTTCAAGCTTCTCACACTCTACCCATACCTCCTCCTTACTAAAAACCTTCATCCCCAAAAACCTATCTTCTTTGACACCATCAAAAACGCACACATTCACTAACACCTCGTCACATTACTGTTAAATATTGTGCAGATTTTCGAATGTTCTTTCCACTATACTCCCCTCACATCCATTTTCATCAGCTTACTAAATAGCACCTATCCCTATTTCATTATCTAAGCAGATCCCCATATTCTACATGTCTAACCTTTCGCGCTTCCTTTCCAGAAGAGCTTCACTATTACCTGTGTTCTCTCATTCATTCCTTCTTTAACCATAAAACTGTTCATTACCTCTTGTTTTCTCCTACGATTACACCTTTTAGTATTTCTTTTTCTTCCTTATATAATTCCAAGCATCTTTTTCTTTTGAAACTTCATTCATTTGCTTTTAGTACATTCAACCACGCTCTTTTTATACCTTTAACCGCTGTCATCACCTCTTCATTCCACTCACTGTTAACATTCTTATTCCTACTTTAGCACATCCACACCCTTCCATATATATATAAATTTATATAGATATATATATATATAATATATATATATTATACTATTATATCATATATATATATATATTAGATTATATATATATAATATATATATGTATAGTATATATATAAATATATATAATACTATATATATATAAATATATATTTTATATATATATATATATAGTATACTTATATTATATATATATACTATATACTAAATATAGTATATATATTATATTATTATAATATTAATATAAATACCTATATATATAATATATATTATATATATTATATATATATATATATATATTACTTAATATCATATATATATATTATATATATAATAATATATTCAATATGATATCATATATATATATTTACTATATTATATATATTTATACAGATATACTATATATATATATATATATGTATATATAATATTATATATGTATATAAAATAATAGGTCCATATATACTATATAATAGCTATGATATATATATATATATATAATACTACTATATATATATATATATATATATATATACTGTACATATGACCTCAATTTTTAGATTTATGCCAAGTCTATATTAACCTCGAATCTTAGAATGGAAATGAGGAATGAATGAATTTGGGAGTTGTTAGGTGTGACGAAAAGAGTTAATGAAACAAAAGTATATTAAAGTGGTTTAGTCAGATAATATAACAAAATTATACATAAATAAATAAAGAAATTTAAATAAATAAATAAGTACAATTAAATAAATGTAAAAAGACTCAGGAAATGAAAATTTGTAAAAGATTTACCAATCTCAAAAATTCGACCAGTCACCGATAACTAGGCACATTCAACACCACCATAACCACCACACACCGATTATATATACTATAATATATAATAATATATATAAAATATATATATAGGTATAGATATATATATATGTTGATATATAGTTATATATATATATATTATATATATTATACATATATATATATATATAATATATATATCTATATATTATTAAACTAGTATATATTATATATAATATATCTTATATTATTATACTATATACAGACGATTCTATTAGATATATGAGTAAGTACTATAATAGATAATATATGTATATATAATATATATATATATATATATATATATATATATAATCATTCATATCTGTGGATATAATATATAATCTATCCTCAAATATACGTATCCAAAATATCGCGCGTAAGACAATATAATATATACCTATATATATATCCATATATAAGTAACTATCCATAAAATAAGTGTTTTATAATTACATTTATATATATAATATATATATACATATATACTATATTATATATATATATATATAAATATATACATAAAAATAATATAATATCCCAAGATCTACGCTAACCCTCTAAACTTTCATAGCCCATTTATATAAATTTATACTTTACTGTATATACCTATACTATACTATATATATATTATATATATATATATATATCTATATATTATATATTATATTATTATATATATATATCGTCGTGTGGAGGGTGTTGACATGTCGCTCAGTGTGAGTGACGTCGATGGTGTGAGATTCGTAAAAACTCTTTAACAAATTTTTCATTCCTGAAAGTCTTCTTTACCATTTATTTATTTACTTGATTTATTTTATTTATTTTATCTTTATTTATTGTATTTATATTTGTGTATATTTATCTATTAGATTTTTCTTACTATTATTTGTTCAACTCTTTTACATTTTGAAAGTGAAATTTATGTAATTAACTAAATTCCTTCTAGAGTCAGTTAATATCAGACTTCTATAACTAAAATTGAGTCATATGTACGGTATATATATATTATATATATATATATTATAATATGATATATAAATAATATATACATGATAATAATAAGGATAGTATATGATGATATATTAGTATATATAATTACTAATATAAGTATATATGATATAGCTATAGTAAGGTTAAACGAATAGTAGTATACTATATACTCATGTATACCACGAATAATAGCATAATATAATATATATATATATATATAATATTAATATATAGTATAATATAATTACTATAGATAATTACTACTATACACTAATAAATATATATACAAACATATGCAAAATATATTAAGTATATAATATATTGTTTAGATTCAGAAATCATACTAGCCTATTAATTAATATATATATATAATATAAGTATATATATATATATATATATGATACTAAAAATAAATTTCAATTTTATTTTCCATAATTATTATATATTAATATATAATATTATAAATAATAAACATATATTATATTATATATATATATATATATATTATATATGCTAGTATATATTTATACATATCATATAAAATACTATAATATCTCATATATAATATATATATTATATAATAATATAGTAATATAATATACTATATATCAGGTACATATATATTATAAGAATATAAATACTTATACTATATATATAGTGATATATATTATATAGTATAAATATACTGTACATCTATGACCTCAATTCTTAGATTAGCCAAGTCTTATATTAAACTTGATCTGTAGAAGGAATTTAGTTAAATATACATAATTTCACTTTCAAATATGTAAAAGACGTCGAACAAAAAACTATAAGTAAAGAAAAATTCTAATCAGATAAATAGTAAAAATTATAAATCAAAATAAAAGAGACTTAAATAATAGAATAAATAAGTAAATAAAAACATGTTAACAAAGACTCTTCAGGACAATGAAAATTGTTAACATCCTTTACAATCTCAAAAATCGACGCACACACTAGCACATTCACACACCTCCACACACACGATATATCATATAATATCATCAGTATTATATTATATATACATATATATTATACTAATAATCAATAATATATATATAGCATATATAATATACTATATATATATATATACATTAAATATATGACTATATAATATATATACTTATAGTACTCTTAATAGTATACCTACACCATTTCTAATATACTTATGAAGGATATACAGCTCAATATAAATTAATAATATAATACTACTGTTATATACTATCCATAATAATATGATTATATATATTAAATATATATAATATACAATAAAAAAATAAATATATATTAATAATGTAAAATATATATATACTTATTATATATATATAACTATACTATATATTACATTATATAAATAGTATATATATATATATATATATGTTTATATATATCATAATAATAAGTATATATATATATAATATATATATATATATATATATATATATATATATATACTAATATATATGTTATATATACTATATATATTATATCATACTATATAATTATTTTTAATAATTATTATATATAAATTTAATATACTATGATAATACATACATAAATATACATATATATCATTATATATTACTCATATTGATATCTATATATATTATATATTATATACATTAACCTTTTAATCCTAGTTAACCTTATTTATTATACTATATACTATATATAGTATACTACTAGCTATAGTATATATGTATCATAGTATCATTTATATATTATTATATAATTATATATATTATATATATATATACTATATTGTAGCGTATATATATTATAACCTGTATTTGGCAGCATTTGAAGTTGCGCCTAAAAAGCAGCCGGATATTCAGAAAGCATGTATTCTCCATATTGATGGTTAGTTTTAGAAGCTTAAAAAAAAACGTGATTAAACACGTCTGATCATCACATCTCCTAAATGTGTGGTATTACTACATCTTAAAAAAGTGAGTCAAATATTTTCGCATGTAAATATTTAAAACAGGACTGCAAGCTTTTTAACTTAACAAAATAATTTATTGCATTTTGATATTTATTACATTGAAAAACTTGCCATGAGATAAGCCTTAATATATATATATATAATCTATATCTATATATATATACTCATTATATATATATACGTATATATATATATATAAATATTATATATATATATATATAATATATATATATATATTATATAATACTATTATATATATATATATATATATATATATATATATATATTTATATAAATATATTATATATATATATATAGTACTATATATATATATATATATAATTATATACTATTATATTAATATATAAGATATATATATAAATTATATATATAATATTATTATCTATCTATATATTCATATATATATATACTATATATATAATCGCCAAGAATAGACCAAAACATGGATTTAGTAACATTTGAAAAGACCAATATTGATTACCGACTAGTTCGGTAAGGACATCATGCTTTCCCATTATTCACAGGTTGATAATACTTGATACCAGGTTTATGCAAATATAATAGTATAAACATTAAAAATTCAAAATAAATAATATCTAAAGCTTATGACACAAGAATGATTAAAGGTAAAGACTACGAAAAAGTTCACGAATAGACCATAAATTTCACTTCAGGTTAGTACTTAAGCTATTAATATTTAAATTTTCTAAATTTGGGTTTAGAATGCCAAAAAAATAAGGATTTAAATTAATTTTATATATATACTTATATATATATATATATATATATATATATATGATTAGTATATATTATATATATATATATATATATATATATATATATATATATAATATATATATATTTATATATATATATATATTAATAATATTATATATTAATATATATAAATTTATATATATATATATATATATACATATATATTATATAGTATATATATATATTATATATATATATATATATATAATAATATATATATATATATATATATAATAGTATATATATATACATGATATATAATATATATATATATATATATATATGGTTCGATCGTGCTTGCTCTCTGGGCCATTCAGGCTAGAGGACAGTGCGTATCGGGGGTGAAAAATTCTCGTTCCCCTATCACTACTCTTGCTAATTTTTATTCAGCTAGAAATCGTTGTAGGGATACTCTTCGTCGAGCAAAGCGGGCTTTCATCAAACGAAAGTGCGCAACTCCTTAATTCTCCTACTGCTAAATCTTTCTGGCCTCTTGCCAAAAATATCTCTAACAACTTCTGTAAATCTGTCTTTCCTCCTCTTATTCGATCAGTGGTTCTGTTGCTAAATTCTCCAACTGAAAAGGCAAATCTCTTCGGCCTCCTATTTTCCGTTTAAACTCAACCCTAGTACGATTCTGCATCTGGCTTACCTCCTTTTCTTCTTCTCGGTGTCCTATGCCATTGCCTGTGATATAACATTTTGATTCGGTGCATGCCGCTCCTGAAAATCAATCAACGTTAGGAAGGCGGGCGGCACCGATGGCATTCCTCCCCGAGTTTTGGAGGGAGTGTGCTTTCGTGCTTACCCCGCCCCTCGTTCAACTATTTTCTCTATGTCTCAATACTAACACTTTCCCTCAGTGTTGTAAGCACGCACATTAGGGTGGAACGAAAAAAGTGATATATTTTTTTTCCAAACGTAATAGTGCGGAAAAGTTGCCTTTTGATATGTATGCTTTACCCTTAAAATTTGGGAGATGTACGACAATTATTACCGGTGCCCCAAGATTGTAATGGTTTTTTGGTTTTTTGAAAATATGTAACAATTTTCTAATACCATGACAGGAATTACAGTTGCCACTGGGGGTACTAATATTTAATGTAATAGTACGTAAAATGTACATTTTAGTACATACATGTAACCACAAAAATTTGGTCAACCTAGATAAACTTGTTCTATTGCTACAACAATTTCCATTTATAATTCTTTAATATTTTCATAATGCACGAAACACTTTTAACTCCCTCACCACTGTTTCGCGACTTTCTGATACGCATGCATAACTAATTGCCAGCTTGTTTCATTTCTCATTTGTCATCATTGTGAGTTGAGCTTTAGTATCGGTAGCACGTGTTTTATTGTTTAATTATTTATTTGATTTATGTTAATCTTATAATGCCATCGTTTGAATCTTTACAGCCTAAAATATGACGTCTACGCCGTCAACTTCATCAGTTTTAAAGACTAGAAAAACTGCATTGTATTGGTGACCCAAGACGGCTAAAAGGCAGTGTTTTACCTACTTATAAAGACATAATGAAGTTTTTCTTGTGGTTAAGACATGTCTCTGAAATTAAAACACTGGGTGAAATAGGTGAGATCATTTCTTTAAAAGCTGACCGAGTTATGGAATAGAGCTTTTATTCCTAAAGTATTGCATAATCGGATTATGAAATTATTTAGAGACTATTATGAGAAGTACAGAAATCTTTTAAAACCATGTAAAGGGCGAAAAAATGATAAGTGCAAATTAAAATTAAATTTATTCCAAGAAAATGCCAAAAAAAAAGTGATCTGATATTGCAGCTGCAAATGCAAAGATTTTTCTACATGCAATTGTGAAAAATTCCGAAAAGTGCTTTAAAGAAGGGCAATTGTTTCTTATTGACCAACAAACTGAGAGAAAAATGATCATGAGTTCCGTTGATATTGTGGCTACCAGGAAAAAGAAAGGAGAAGGAAATGTTAAGATATATTAGGTATAAAGAAACTGATTCAACAAATAAATTAAGTGGACGATAGTTTGGGAAATAAAGAAGATGGAGCTGGAGAAGTATCTACACTGGCTATTGAAAATTGCAGTGATGTGGATGTTCACATGACTGCAATTTTCAATAGGCACTT
>JABUQX010070922.1:15000-17500 GCA_015478945.1 Trachelipus rathkii
ATGAAAGTGTTCCCCAGGACAGTTTTCTGGGTGTATTATTATTTGCTCTCAGATTCAACGACACCTTTGCTACTATCACAGCGAAGGGTAATTTTTCTACCTATGTTGATGACCTGGCGCTATACATTACTGGTACCAGTCTACCATTTCTTGAACACCAACTTCAACTAGCTATTGAGGATATTCCACAATGGGGTAATTCCCATGGCTTCATTTCTCACCCACCAAAACTTCAATAGCCCTGTTTCGGGAAAAGGGAATCGAAGAACCTACCACCTCCCTCCCGCGAACCTAACCTTATCTGGTTCACCCATTCCTGTAACTTTACACATTACAAATTTCTAGGCCTCATTCTGAATGACCAGCTAACATACGCACCGCACATTAAACACTTGAAAACAACCGGTCATCTTTTGCTTGACCTATTACTGAACCTCAAATCAAAATCTTAAGATGTTGATCGCAATTAAGTTCCTTTAACGTCTTCATATCGCCTTAATTCGATAGAAGGCTTCCCCAACTCTTCTACATCTGCTAGATCCCATCTAACATGAGGCGATCCATATCTTCACAGGAGCCTTCCAATCGTTCCCCATGGAAAATTTAGGAATTGAATCTGATGTGATACCACCCCCTCTTTGAAGGGAATACATTATGTGCACAAATTATCTTCGCTTTCAAACTCCAATACCATATGCTCTGACATCGATTCTGTGAAAGATACCTTAGAATCCTTCTTATTAACCATTTGCAAACACGGTTTGTAACATTCTTAACTTCCACAACATCCCTTTGCAAAAGGTGCTGCCTTTCTCTGATGATGAGGGGTATACACCCTGGCTATTTCCTGCTTCCACCATCTGCCTATTTTTGACCTGTTTTCCTAATTTCAGTCTCCTTCCTTCCTTTCTAAATGCATCATCCTTGTCTCATTCCGCAGTTCACAGGGGATTTACTCCAGTGTTTACTGATGGCTCTAAAACAGGGTACGATATTGGTGTGCGTCTGATCTTTCTTGACCGCAACCTCTCTTCTTTCTCATACCTTCCTCTCATGCTTCAATTTTTACGGTAGAATTAGTGGCGATAATGATTACTTTTTCTAGAATTTTATTCCTTAACGAAGACCACTTTTATAACATTTGTTCGGACTCGCCCAGCGCCCTCCAGGTGCTTAAAACCCCTATTCTAAAAACACAATGCATCCGCTGTACAACAATTTCTCCAGCTGCTCCACTCTCGTAAGAAACAAATTACACTATGTTGGATCCCCTCTAACGTATTCATGACTTTCAACGAAATCGCTGATAGAGAGACCAGAATAGCTGTCTCCCTTTTCCGTATCCATTTGACGAGGTAGCCTCCCACTAACTGATTATTATCTTGCTCTCCTACAAGGCTTCCCATCATGCTGGTAGGTGTGCTGGGCGAATGATTAGTGAGGGGCATAATTATGAAATAGAAATCCGAATATTGGTGAGTGGTCCTGCTCTCACCGACGAAATTGTTTACACGAGGTAACCGTTGCACGTCTCTGCATTGGCCACACTAATATCACTCACAACAACTACATGTCACGGAACCTCCTCTTACCTGTAAATTTTGCCATCGCCACACCTTGCAATCTGTTCACCAAATCTTCATTGATTGTCTTCAACTGGACTCCATTAGCAGTCTTCATTTTTCTAATCTATGGTCCATAACACCTTCTAAAAGGCTATCCTACATCTTTTCTGAATTCTCTCACTTCAAAAGTAACTATTTTCTCTTTCCTTCATTAATTGAATATTCTTCACAATATATAATTTACTTATTTTTATTTATTTTGTTCATACCAAAAGGAATCTTGCAATTTTTATATAATATGGCTGAATATTCATTTCGGCACTCCAATGTTTTTTATATGAGCCAGGATCCATCCATGGAGTTGAATATTCAACCCAGTTTAGAGCCTCTTAATTTTTTAAAGAGGTTTCTTTGATGAACAACTTTTGCTATTGTGCTTGAAACTTTGATGCTATTTTAACCTTTAAGCTCTTCTTGTTAAAAGACCGCATTGCCAAAATAAAATGTGCGGTGAATCATTTTTTTAAAAGGCTTCTTTGTATTTAAATGATCTAATATGTGTTGCTGATGATAGATCTGTTCTATATATTATTAGCATCTTCCATCGGCGGGCTGATTTAGCATCTAAGAATATGTTCATTAAATTAAATACGTTATATGAAGTGAGCAATTGATCCCAGTTTGCTCACTTAAAGATTGTCATGAATTTATCATCTTATTCATTAAAGCTAACTTTGAAAAAAAAGTTCTTAGTTTAAGTTTAAAATTTTGCTGTGGTAACAATGCGAATTCTATTATTAAACTTTAACCGAAGTTAATAGTCCTTCTTTTTAAAACTATTATTGCTGCCCTAACACCGGAAAGTGTGAATTCGTCTTCCAAATGGAGTACATTTATCATTGTTCTTAAAAAATAAAAAAGTGATTATTAAGCGT
>JABUQX010070922.1:22500-30000 GCA_015478945.1 Trachelipus rathkii
CAACAGCTTTGAACGTTTAAAAAAAAAAAATGAGGAGTATTTTTGGCTATATTTATTTTCCTTATTGCATAATTTTGTTTGACTTTTATTAAAAAAAATTTCAACTAAATATTTTGGATGATCACAATTAATTAAATTTTACTGGATGCGGCTAATTTCTTCGTCAAAAGTTGTCCAAGTTGCACATAGGCTGTACCCTCGTTAGACTAAGGTTTTAACAGTTGATTCTTTGTAAATAATAATAGGTGAATAGGATCGATATCAGTTTGATTGAAATGTATACAATTCGGATAGAACATATCAACACTGCTTCAAGCCCAGCAAGGTCTTTGCATATTTCCACAGAGCACATGGAAAATCAACCATAAGTAATATTTATAAACATTTTACGATCTTATAAGCATCGTGTGAAGTTCAGAAACTGAAAACTTGACGTTAATATAAAATTTAATGAACTATCACTGAAACTTAATCAGTACTTAATTTAATTATTTTATCTATTACCTAAATTAAATAGTAGATTCATATAATGTATCTCGTTAATTAGTTATTATTCATATGATTCGTATAATAATATTGATTGCTTAGGTTAAAGTACTATTTATATTTCTTAGTTGAAATCTTGATTATTTCAATCTGCAATTATACCGACAAAGTTTTGATATATATATAGAACTATTATTTGATTTTAGTTATGTTTATCCAAAAGTGTAAATACTCATCAATATATGACTTATATGATATTACAAATAGATCAATAGATCACTAGATGTGAGTCATAGTATAGAGGTGGTGGATGGGCTTTAAATGGGTTAGGTTTATGATTTAGTTGAGATTATATAACTGCTTAGGGTACTGTATAAATAGTATACTAGATGAAAAATTTATGTATATAAAGTTATAAAAACATTATAAAATGAATATATAAGAAAATTTTATTTATATTATTAATTATTATTTATCTATTTAAAATATTTATTTCTTGTAATGGCTGAAAACCATTCTTTAATATGAATATCTCCTTTAAGCAATAATTATAATCAATATAAATAATTCATAAACATTGTAATCATTATACATAATACATAATTAATTTAATAACTCACGGCAACCTGAGAGCACGAGAGGATGACATCGCAACCTTGAGGATGCTATTAGCTGTCAACTTCACCTACTCCCCTTCCTCATATCTTACTTATCCACCTTATAACTCATTCACTTTACTTCCTATCCTTCATTATGTATTCAGACTTATTACATCTTCTTTCATTCCTTCATTCCACAACCATGCTGTTTTGCATCTTTGTTACTCTTTTTTCAGTCTGATGGAACCTATATACCCTAATTAGGGAGTGAGGGGAGGGTCCCTAAGACACACACCTAGAATATATATATATCCATTATACGGAACTTTAAAATATATATATCAATAATAGTCGGTAATCTACTACGACATCGTTAAACCTCACTTAATAATATAAGACAGCTATAATTACTAAATTGTTAGTTATTTATATATAATATATATCATATGTATTTAATAAACAATCTCATATACAGGGAGTTTAGCACCGAGTGACTAGGAGCAACTCCTCAGATTATTCCTAAAATATATATATCAAATACCTTTAATTCTAGATTTCAACTTACTGAATCCTTCTCACCAAATTTTAGCTCAATTAACAAATTTACGATTGTTATCGAATGAGGGTGATGGGTGTTACCCCCTTCGGTGAGATCACACGGGGGACTAGTAACTTACGTCTGTTATCAACGAGGTTACCTCCCCATCTAGACACCTACCTCCAAATTTATTAACCAGATAAACGATTTATTCTCTCTATTAATTGTTACGTACACTTGTTAGATGGATATTGAACTCGGTATACCGAGCGCATTTGGTGAAGAAGAGGTAATATCATCGAACGAGTGAGGTGAGAGAGAATATGAGGAGTAGAGAAGAAGAGAGTGGTATAATTAATAGGATAAATGGGTGAGTATAATGAATAGTATGAAGAATGGAATAGATAAAACGAGGATTTTGAAGAGGGAAGGAAAATGCGGAAGAACCATTCAGTAAGATAATTAGATTATATGAGGAAAAAAAGAATAAGTTGGATGGTTTATAAACAATCGAAAGTGGATAAACTGAAACGTATATGAAAAATAGGATAAAGAAGAATGAGAGTAAAATATATATATAGGCACTTTCCCAGAGGGAATATAGACGAAGGGTATTCGATGAGATAGCTCGAGGCGGGCGGAGTGGGTGCGTGCGTGCGGCGCGGGGGGTGAGCGCGTGAGCGAGGGAGAGTGAGCGGCTAAGCGGAGGAGGTGTATATGGGAATCCAGTATGGACTGATGAGATAAGAGGAGATCTGGATGCGGACACAATGAGTGAGGAATATCTAGTGTACCACCGGTGATTCATTCTGATGTCTGCGTACGGTGGATGACGCATAAATCGTGCGAGGCATAAGAAGGTGCACAGATTTGCGGGTTGCGGGGGAGACAGTGGGGGTCTGTGTGATGTGTCGTTGCGGAATGATATCAGCAGTGCGCCGACTCGAGGTAGGTAACTGAGCAGAGAGCGAGGAGGCACCGCAGGAGAAAGGGATTTGAAAGAAAAAATTACTAGGGAGCTCAAGATATGTTGAATGTAGTGTTTCGGTTTTTGGGAAACACTTCTTAACGAAGAATATTATAATGGAGAGATAAATTGAAATTAAATAGTGTTTTTGGTGTCACTATTGCGGGCACGCGACGGATTCTCTGAGTGTCCTAGTGCGTATGTCGGTCAAGAACCTCGAGACCTGTGCGCAGTGTTGAGGGACCTCCCAAGGTCGGTCGGAAGTCAGATCCAACTCACGCAACTCGCTTGTTGTGTGGGGTAAGGGAGAAAGCATGATACCGGACTTTCAGGGCATCAAAGCAACAAGGGGGGCGGTAGCCGCTAATAAATAAACAGCTCTGATAGAGTTATGTGTCGAAAGAAAGAATGATAGTGGGCCGGTTGTCGCCCCGCGCACCAATCCTCCTGTGGGGTGTTCTCACCACTATACTAAAATATGCAATCACATACAGACTTATGGAAAAAGTATTTTACAAACGATCGTCACATTTGAATACCAATAAAGTATATGAAGATAGAACTTATAGGGGGGGAAGGCTATACCACTAGTTTGAACGGCAATAATTCCATGTCTTATACTTTTGTGTGTATATGGAAAGGAAAAAAGGCTAAACACGCAATATGCAGAGGTTCAAAACCAGGGGGCATTATCACTTACTATATAGATATGTAAATAGTATGTTTAGTATAGGGGCGGGGAGGGCGGATTATATTACATTGAATATCACAAATATTTAACATATGTATGTAGTTAGCTGAAAGACAACAATCTTTAGATTATTCTAATATATTATAAGGTATAGGGTAAGGTAGAGGTGACGGAGTGAGTATTAGGAATAAGAGTAGGGAGAAAAAATGTGATTAATTCGAAATTTCTAGTAGCTTGAAAGTTGAAAATGTTTGGAAGAGAGATGAAGGGTAAATGTTTGAAGCTGGAGTTGTTCGATTATTGGTAAGACATATTGATCACTCTTCTTCTAATATAAGGAAGGACTGTGCTTGGGCTCTGTCAAATATCACGGCGGGTACAGAAGAGCAGATTCAGAAAGTTATTGATGCCAATGGACTCATAAAGTTGGCTAAAATCATAGAGAAGGTAATATATATATATATATATAATAATATCAAGTATGATGTAATAGTAAGTATACGTACTTAGAAGGGTATGTTGAGATGATATATAAATAAAGGGTGGGTACGGGCAGCAGAGGAAAGGGAGCTGAATGGTGGAGTGAAGGATAATAATAATAGTAATGAGTAATAATAATAATGTTCTTGAAGGAAGCGTGAAAAGGAAAAAGTGAGTTAAAAAATATAGTGAATGAGCTTTAAATGTGATGAGGAAAAAGCTTATAAATTGGAAAAGGTTAAGGAAGAAGATTATAAATTATAAAAATATTGTGATATAGGTAATATATAATATAGTATATATATATATATATATATATATAATAGGTTTAATATATTTAACATTGAAAAAGAGGGCGGTAGTATTTATGGAGAGAGTGTATATATATATAATATGTTTACACAGGGTCCAATTTATAATACAAGGTGCATAAACACTTTCAAACAGGGAATAAGACTCAGGGGCTTAATTATATTGGGATTTCAAAGTCAAAAACAGTCATTGTCACTTCATAAGTCTGGAGTTGTTGGCAGTATCATTTTTAAGTCAATCATCAGAAAATGTAGGGTTAAAGCTTTATAAGCTCCTGCTGTTCAGTTGAAGGTACAAACTATTATTACCCCTTGAGAGCGTCGTTTCAAATTGATTTTCAAATGTAATCTGCAATGTTTTAATTTTTGAAGAAAGGAGAAAAAAGGTTAACTTTCAAATGAACAAAAAATAAATCGCAATAATTCTATGTAATTTCCAAATCTTTTTAATTTTTCCTGCCTAGCATATATATATTATGAGAATTATCGGAGGTAGGGATGGCGCGTCAGCGGACCTGGCAGTAGCAAGTGTAGAAGTGCTATACATGCGGATACGGATTATGAGAGCAGTGTAAGCGGCGGGCGCCTCCTCTAGTAAGGCGCTGGGCAAACGTCGAATAGCCGATGTGTTTCGATCGCGTGTTCTATTAGGAAAGGCCATAAGCGTATATATTATAATATATAAGGCGGATCCGTAGCACCTAGAGCGTAAGCATAAGAATAGTGCACACGTACACGCTAATCTTTGACCCCGATGGTAATTATATTATATATATAATATATAATATATATATATATAATATATATATATAATATATATATATAATACATACAAGGCCGTAGATAAATTAAAACACCCCCCCCCCCCGAAATTATTTAAGCGATGAAAATATTTTGATGGCTTGTGTCTCTTATTTTTAATTTTTAATAATAAAAATAATAATTAATCAAAACAAATTAAGAGTAATTTGTTCATAGAAATTAGGAATCATGTTTGTGGTACATGAAGATTTCTTAGGTTAAGCGACAGTTGAAATCATTAAAAGAGAATCTCTAGCGGAGGCAATATACTACGAACGTGAAATAAATAGTTACTTTTTGATTGGACAATGATATGATGGAGCAGGAACAATGAAGAAAAGTTTTAGAGGTGTTTGAGATGTCGAAAATTTCAATCGGCGTTATGTGTTCATTGCTTTTCACGTCCATTTGAAGTATACAACACATTGGAAATTTTATTGCACAGCGAATGCTACTAGGTTTTACTTTAGATTGCCAAGGTGGACTACTATTTTAATGGAAAAAAAAGAAAATATTTTCCCCGTCACAACAAAATGGACAACAATCATTCGAATGGGGGAAAAAAACGGTTGGTGGAAAGGTACGATGGATTGTTACGATCTAAAGAAATTTTTAATGCATTTGTTGAAGCCTTAGAGGAGCTTGAATGGATCAAGATGTAAATTCATCAATAAACTCAGTTATTTTGAAATCTGTAACTAAAAGAAAATTTATTAGAAGTTTATTTGACTTCAACTTAAATTAGTGACAGCGACTACTCTTAATCATAATGAAAATGTAATGTTTGTTTTGAAAGGTTTACAAGCAAACAATGATGAAACATTTTCAAACATTTTGGAAGCTGGAACAGAGCTTCTGTTTTCTGTTGATGAAGAATGAGACTGCCTCACGTGAGAATCGATTTAAAATTGAAAGAAGTAAGGCAATTACAATTTTTTTCCTTTCATTATTTTTTAAACCAGTTAGAGAGGACGTTTGTGAGCCATAGGTCCATATTTACTAATCTTTGTAAAGCCACACATTCCATTGATATCTATTAAAAGTTTTATGAATTTTATAAATAAATTTGATATGTACGGTCACAATTGGATTGTTATATATAATATATATATATTATATATATATATATATATTATATATGTATATATATATTATATATATATATATATATATATATATATATATATATATATATATGAAGCTGAACATCCTTGTTCAATTGAAATATTTAATTTTTTTTAAATAATTATATAATATAATATATATATTTTTTAAATTTTTTCTATTATATATATTATATATATATATATATATATAATATATATATATAATATATATATAATCTATTAAATAAATATATATATATTTATATATGTATATAATATATATATATATATATATTATAATATAATATATTATATAAATTATATAATATATATATATATATAATATATATTATTTGAATTTTTTCAATTATTTAAAAATATCAATGCGTCTTCACAAACTATGCTCAGAAATCAGAATGAGCTACATCTTCAAAGCCAGCTCATGTAAAATGAGATATAAATACTCGATATATGTGTATTTTTAGAACTCAGCTTCCCTTGTACACATTTAGAACACTAATTTTAAATTTGGCAAGCCTTTCATTGTCTCCTTTCAACCAGAGTTTAATCAATACGAGTATATCTCTTTAAACTACTCGCACTCTCTCAAATTGAGATTCTCCTCCCAAAAGGAGACATTTTGAAATCTGCCTCCGTTATATTTTCCTTCTGTTTGTTAGTAACCTTTTTGACAGCCAAATTTTTAAAAACTAACGGAAATTGAGGATAATTCTGGATTTTATTTCAGTTTTAATTAAATTGAAATCTTATTACTTTTTGTGATAGAGGATTATTTTAAATTATTTTTTCTTAAATCGCTCTAATTGTTAAATTACCAATATATCGGCTTATGATCTTTTGCTTTTTCGACGCGCCGATAATTTTTATTTCACAAATATGAAAAATAAAAGTACATAAATAATAATAATAATTTGTTCGTCATAAAAAATGTTTGATATTCAGACTATCCCAAAGTGCAAAGCATTAAAGTAACTCTATTTACAACAGAAAGCGGCACTTCATTAATTTATAAAGCTTAAAACCGAGTAATTTACACAATTATTAACATCGAATTTAATATTTAAAGCTATCGTATCAAAAGTAATTCGAAAAATCAGTCGAACAGCGCCGACAAAAAGAGCAGATTAATTTAACAGTTTTATCGAAAAGATTGATTGCGCTTTTTTGAGAGGAAGGAAATGTAGCGAAATTATTCGAAATGAGAGAATATCGCACACATTAATTTTATTTTGTTATTTTCAATCCATTAAGCGTAAAGTCATCAACTGAATTAATTGGGGGATTAACTTGATTTGTTTTTATAATTGAACAAATGAACATGAGGAAGCACATGACATTGTATGCAAAGCAAATTGTTTTAGTTTTATTTTTACATTTGCTTTAAATTAACAAAAGGTTTTGTCTTTTTTTTTTTTTGTCATTTATTCAGAAGCCATTCTAAAATTACACGCAAATTAGGAACATAATTTAGAAGTTATTTGTTTTTTACATAAAAAAAAG
>JABUQX010070922.1:40000-47307 GCA_015478945.1 Trachelipus rathkii
AATAAGCTATCTATATGTATTTGAAATATGAAAGTTGATTATGACTGGTCGATAGACAAAAAGGTAAAAATGACAGTTCAACATATATATATATATATATATATATATATATATATACCATGTATATATATATGTATATATATATATATATATATATATATATATATATATATATATATATATATATATATATATTAAAACTCAGGAGTGGTGGTTTATATCACACATTCAATTTGGTACTCATGAATAATATTATCTCCAATGGGACGCAAAAAAATAATAGTTATATTGCAGACGTAAAAAAATGTTTTGGTTCTTTTACGGCATCTTCGTATTCCTTTATGACAAATGAAGAGAATAACATAACTAAACCACACCTTGTCACTGTAAGCAGCGTACTGGGAGCGTATACGTTACTGATTGTGTTTTAACCGAAAATCTGGCAACTTTAGTGACATATAATTTCAAAGATACTTAAAAATACATAATAATTTTGTGCTGAATACTTGATATAGGTTATAGTCTTGCTTCTGAAAAGTATTAAATTTTTTAGCGTAATTAATTTCAAGCATGTATAAAGCTGCGTCCCAAAAATGGGACATTGGCCGTTAATGGGTTAAATGAGAGACATTGGACTCGACTAAACTGTTTAATGATGACTTATGATCATGTTCTTTCAAACATGATATATTTTATTTCACAAATATGAATCGTTTAAATTATTATATGATAATAAATATTAAACTAGTGGTCATAAAATGTGTTTGATATTCACATCGTCCAGAACGGCTGCATGTTCAAATTCCGAGCAACACTTAGTTAATGTTGTAAACCACACTACTAGTACTAACTGAACATGTAGAGCAGATTTATGAATTAAAAACCATCGTATCCAAGAAGCAAATTCAAAAAATAGGTCGAACAACATGACAAAACAGATAATTGCTTCCGATTTTTATCAGGTAAGATTGGTTGAAACGATTACCATAGAGAAGAATGTTGGAGTCTTGAAATTTAGAAACGAATACTTTTATAATTTCTTTGTTATTTTTTAAATCAATCTAAAGTCTAATCAGCTGAATTGGTGGGGATTAGCAGTTTGTTTATATTAGAACAAATGAATATAGAGGCTTTGCATGAGCATTGTATGCAAAACAAATTGTTTAGTTTTATTTTATATTTGCTTAGAAACTGTCGACTGCATTAGAGCGCCAGAAAATTTAGCGTTATTTATTCAGAAATATTTAGCAAGAGTACATTTTGCTCAGACGGGTTATCCCATTGCTGATCTTATAAGTCTACTTTAAATATTATCCTGAATAAAATAAAACTATTACGTTTTGTAACGGTACCAATTTAAACCAAAAAAAATTAACGTGATTTAACTTTTCTTTTAAAAAATTAATGGTACAATTTATTCATTTTGGTTATAGTTTAAACAATATTTATATTATCAAAATTGTTAAAATATTAAAAAAAAAAAACTATTCTTTGAAAATGTCCGAAGTGTACGGACGAAAGCTTGGTACTGTTATTAAATCAATAGTTTATTTATTCAAATTCTTCTTAAAACTATTCTGTGAAAGAAACACATTAGGAGGCTTGAAAAGCAACAAATCATATGTTAAAATAAATGCTGATATTGATTTTTTTTTTATAAAAAAAGTTATTGATTTATTTACAGTTTTAGAATATTTACGAAGGTTAATTGTTAGAGATGGTGCTTTCCGGGATCCAAACACATGTACACAATGGTGATTTTGTTTGTGCTGAGAAACCGTCATCCACACCCACAGCACATTTTATTCAAACGTAAGAATTTCTTATCCGCATTCGCATCTGAATAATGAGGATTTTTCTAATCTAAAATGTATGAATATTTATTCCTGTTTGAAAATGTGTAATTTAACTCTAATGGCTATGTTTTAATGTTTTATTTTTTCCTCTGATTTTCTTTCAATTAATTTTAAAAATGTTTTTGGTGAGTTGGCAAAATTAGTTTTGAAATTCTTTTTTTAAAATAGGTTGAATATGCTCTCTCTCTCTCTCTCTCTCTCTCTCTCTCTCTCTCTCTCTCTCTCTCTCTCTCTCTCTCTCTCTCTCTCTCTCTCTCTCTCTCTCTCTCTCTCTCTCAAAAAAATATTGACTGTAAAATTCTATATTTTAAAATATATTAAATTGCCGCAAGAAAATTGCTCATTCTTATAAAATGTTTTAATATATTTTTTTTTTTCTTAATTTCAAAATATTTAAAAACCAAATTTATTCTAAAAACTTTTTTTTTGTTTCCCTTACGATTTTTATAATTGAATTAATTAAAGTTTTCAAAAGAATATAAATTTCAAGCCATTAGCATTGGATTAAAAAAGAAAAATAATAAAAAAAAAGGTTAAAAAAAAACGCAGTCTAAACATTAAAAAATAAAAAAATAATGATATAATCAAGCGGTTTTTAAATCTTCTATTTGTTTTACTTCTTCTTTTTGGGCTTAATCTGTATTCATTGGATTAGATTAAATAAATTAACAAAAATTACAAGATCGTTTGAAGTTACTCCTCTGTGAAAACATCTCTTTGCTGTATCCCACTCAGCTTTTCTGATTTAACTGTAACAATGACGAAAACACACGCACCACACAAACACACACATACACACCATATATATATATATATATATATATATATATAACAATATTATATATATATATATATAAATATATATATATATATATATATATATATATATATATATAATATATAATATATATATATATATATATGTATACACAATTAAATATATATATATATATATATATATATATATATATATATATATATATATATATATATATATATATATATATATATATATATATATATATATATAATATATATATATATATAATAAATTTAAATAATAATAACATATATATATATATATAATATATATATATATATATATATATATATCTTTATATATGCTATATATATATATATACAACCAACATAATATGTGTACTATGTTATATTTTACAGTATTACGGTTTAATACTAATATATATATATATATATATAATAATAATAATAATAATATGTAATAATAATAATAATATATGTATATGTAATATGTATATTATATATATATACAATTTCTATATATATATATATCTTTATAGATATATATTTATATATTTATATATATATATATATATATATATATATATATATATATATATATATATAATTCACCTCAACTGTAAAATTTCGAGAAGCTTTATTTAAAATTTGCCAGTGTCAGGGAACCCAAATGCACTCTTTATTAGGAAGACATCGCACAATATATTGCGGTATTAAAATATAAAAGATTGTTCGAAAATATATATATATATATATATAGTATATATTGATATATATATATAGACAAAGACAATCTCTATACCATATATATATATCTATATATATACCATATACATATATATATATATATATATATATATATATAAAAATATATATATCTTATATAACATATATCCTTTATATATATACTAACTATATCTTTACTATATATATATATATATATATATATATATTTATATATGTATATATATATATATATATATATTTATATATATATATATATATATATATATATATATATATATATATATATATATATATATATATAACATACCGCACCCATATATATATATATATATATACCATATATATACTTTCTATATATATATATATATATCATATATACCTACATATATATATATAGAAACGTATATTTATATATATATATATATATATATATATATATATATATATATATATATATATATATATATAGTAGTAAGGGGACAACTCCCGCGGCCACCCTTTTCGATATAAATGAATAGAGATATATTAGGGTTATATGGAGAATTGATAGCCCGAAGGGCTATCAATCCGACAAACAGACAAACCGAAGGTTTGTCTATGTTTGTTTGTATTATTTTTTATTACGCGCGCGTGCGCATACACATACACATTATTTATTATTATTATTATTAGTTCAGAAGTGAAGATCTGGGGTGATCTCGATTTCAGCCGACTGAGGCTCCGACTCCGGCTCCGACTCTGACTCTGACTCCGGCTCCGGCTCCGGCTCCGGCTCCGGCTCCGGCTCCGGCTCCGGCTCCGGCTCCGGCCGTGGTTTGGTTCAGACTCCGGCTCCGGCTCGAAGAAGTGATCCCCGAAGGGGATCACTTCTGAGTTGTTTTTTTAAACCCTTTTGCGCCTGCGTCCGCGACTCTGAGTCCGCACTGCACTGTCTCGCACCGGTCCGCACCGCACCGCACCGTCCCTCTGGCTCCGACCTATATCTATATAAGTTAGAGTTATCGTATTGGGTTAAAATTTGGAGGGGTGTTAGATGGGGAGGTAACCTCGTCCTAGACGAAGTTACGTCCCAGTGGGTCCCCGAAGGGGACCCCACCCCACTTAAAAAAATCGAAGTGTTCGTAGTGGCGAAATTTGGTGGGGATTGAGTGGGATTTAGAAATACTTGGTATGTGAATCTGATGAGTTGGCTCCGGCACCGGTGCTGGAGCCACTGCGGTGCCGAGTTAATAAACAGTCGTATAACAACAATGTTGGTGTCTTTATAAGGGTTATTGAGGACGTAGAACTCGAATATGATGGTTATAAGTCCGTATAGGGTCTCTAGGACCCCCCATTAAGGGGGGTCTCGACTGAAAAAAAGAGCACAGAGTGCAAAAAACAAAGGAGGAATGAAGAAAGGAAGAAGAAAAGAAGAAGGAGGAACGAGGAAGGAAGAAGAATGAGGAAGGTGGAAGAGAAGAATGAAAGAGGAAGGAGGGTAGAAAGGGATATTTTCAGTGCTGGCTTCCATTGCGTACCAATTTATTAATATTTGTCATGTATTCACAATATTGGTGTCTTATATATGTTATAGGGTCTGTAGATTTCGAAAATAATGGTTTCAAAAAAAAAAGAAATAAAAAATAAATAAATAAATAAAAAAATAAATAAAATTTCTTATTCTTATTATGTTTATAACTTACAAATTTACGTTTTTACATACCCTAAAGCAGTAAATCACTAAATCAAACACCATCCAACCATAACCTCCCTCCTGACCATCTATGATCTATTGATTAAGGTCATATTTTTTACTAAAATTGTAACGTTTTACATACCCTAAAGCAGTAAATCACTAAATCAACACCATCCATCTACCTTCCTGTCCCCCTCCTGTCCAGTTGTGATCTATCGTATTGATTCAAAGGTCACATTTTGATATCATTACGGATAAACATAACACAAATGAATTCAAGTTCTTTATACAAAAGATCAATCAATATATGTCAACGTAACAAAGTTTTCACATTAAGAAAGCTTACTAAGCATCATCTGAACTAAGAAAATAGTAACAACAAACAGCCCTTCTTAAACAAGAATAAATGGTTAACATTAACAAAGTTTCATAACTACCAGTAAAGTAACTAACACTGCATACAAAAAACATAACTTATTCTTACTTTTTCAAGCATAACTCTAACATAATACGTTAATCTTACACTAACACGGTAACATTTAGCAAAAATTTATCACAACACTGGTTAATTATCATACAGACCATCAGTATGCTTGCTAACACGTAATAAAGTTTCCACATTAATAAGCTATTAGCGCCACCCATCAACTGAACTAAGAAAATAATGCCAAAAGACAAACATAACACATCTTGCTTGAAGGAATAAACTGTTAACATTAACAAAGTTCCACACTTAGCCTAATCAAGCATTAACATGGTACATGCAAAACGTAACCCTAATCTTACGCAAAGCATAACTCTGTTTCATTAACGTTATTCTTGTATTAACGTTAATCTTATATTGACACAGTAACATTTAAAATTTCTGCAACATTGTAGGTTAATTATCATACAGACCAGCGAAAGTATGCTAACGTAACAAGTTCCACAAATTATCAGCCAGCATGGCATCAGTTATAGAAAATAATGCACAAAGAAGACAAACCTAGCACATCTTAGAGATAAACAGTGGCATTAACAAGAAAGGTTCCATGCAACACCAGTAAAGCAACAGCATGGTATGCAAGCGCAACTTATTCTTACTTTTCCAAGCATAACTCTAACATATTAACGTTAATCTTACATAACACAGTAACATTTAACTAAAATTTCTCACAACATTGGTTAATTATCATACAGAGCTGCGAAAGTATGCTAACGTAACAAAGTTTCCACATCAATAAAGCTAACATGGCGTAACATGAACTAAGAAAATAATCTTAAAGACAAACCTATCACAACTTACACACAAATAAACTGTTAACATTAACAAAGTTCCATACTCAAAACCCGTAAAGCTTCGATGCTTTCGATAATATTGAAGAATTCTTCAACTGATATGATTAAAGGTATATTACTTGCACCTCCAATTGGAACACAGATAATATATTGCTCTCCATTCGTTTTACGAAAAAATGTAAATGATACATCGTTGGGTATTACAAAGATCCTCGTAAAGAGGACGTCTGTAGAAGCAGAACGAGAGGTCATCTATCAACACAGCGAAAAATGTCTTACTGGCGAAATTCATGTGTAAGCAACCCTTATAGGTAATGAGATTCTTTCTTTCAATCAATCAGAAGAAAGTAAACAAGAATACAACGTACGAATGAACCATATCAGTTCAAAAGGGTATATATTCTCGAGGTTGTTCGAGCTGTTGTTGTTGTTGTTGTTGCTGTGGCTGTTGTTGTTGTTGTTGTTGCTGTAGAGGTAAGGTTCCTGTGTTATATTTCAACTTCTCATTTATCACAACATTGATTAATTATCATACTGATCAACGAATATACTCTAGCGTAATAAGGTTTCCACATCAATAAAGCTAACATGATGTAACATGAACTAAGAAAATAATGTACAACGACAAACCTGACACACCTTAAGCCCGAATAAACTGTTATCATTAACAAAGTACCATACTTGCCAATAGTAAGTAACTAACATTACATGCAAAACGTAACCTAGTACTTTTTTCAAGCATGTCTCTAACATATCAATACTAATTTTTATTTTTAAGCTTATCTCTTTTTAGACTACACCCCCTTTCAGAAAATTTCAACATGAAACATGAAAATGATTTTATGCTTTAACCATTTACATAAAGTGTTGCAATACTTATTATATTTATTAAACAAACTGGTAAATCTGGCAACTGCGCATCATACAAAGGTGATTTGACAGCAATGTTCTGAAACCATTATTTTCGA
>JABUQX010070923.1:0-7500 GCA_015478945.1 Trachelipus rathkii
TTTTTTTGGCGAAGGTGCATGGTCTCAACTGATAAGATTCTTTCTACATAAATACCAAATGTGAGAAACCTTTTTGGCGTCGTTAGTGGATAATTTATCAATACGTAAACGATCAGGAAACTGCAAAAGAAAAAAAGAGTATCATCCTAAATATCGGTCCTTTGAGGATGGCATTAATTGCACCAATTAGAAATGATATTGATTTACCGTATTTGTATTTCAAAATTTAATATTACGCTTTTTGTTATTCCTGAATTATCTATGTTCGCAAAACCATCTACTTCTTTGACATCTACCATATCATAGGGGTACTTTATCAATTATTGTATATTACTTTTCGCAAACGTTTGGTTTATTAATTTATTAATTTATTTATTATTATTATTATCATTAGTGCTCTTTTTTATTCAATTGTATTTTTATTTTTTCATCCAATTGTGAATACGGGCTCCAATTACGGCAGAATCGATATTCTCGCAATTGTTTATAAACAAAGTGTAAATTTTCTTCGAGTGTAAGAAATCGTGTGGGTCTTTTATTGACGAAAATTTTCGAGCTAGAACGACTCTTGGGGTTGTAGGCACTCTTCTTTGAACATTAGTAGGCGTAAGCACAAAGACTAAAGACGAAAACGGTTTCTAGTTTTCGTTTTGATCTAGTATTTAGACATTTAGAGACTCAAAATGTGTTGAAAATAATCTGATTACAAACGTAGGACTTTCCATTAATTTCTGTAAGGTTCTATTTCCATGCTTCAATAATTTGGCATGTGCTTGCGAAAAAAATGTAACGAATAAAATGACTGCAGAAGCAGGCAGGAATTATTTTCATTTTTTAATTTATTATTTATTTTTTTACAATGGAATAACACAATTGATAAGGAAGGTTTGTGAGTAATGCTTTAAAAATAATAAATCTGATTTAAGGATTTTATGTGATATTCTATATTTTTTTCTATTGGGATTATTCGTAAAGAATAAAATGATAATGCTTCCAACCGTGGTAGGGGTCCGTTTGAATTGATTAATGTTGCTTTAAAAAAAAAAAAAAATCATTTAATTTTTAAATCTAATTCTCTCCTATCGCTAACTACTAGAGTATTTATTTTACGTCCTTTCAGTAACATCTGTTATTTTTCTTATTTTTATTAAATCGCACTGGGCTCATCATAAGGAGTTCTTCCATTGTTGCAACAATAAGTAAACCTGTAAGAAATTCGCGATCGAGTTATGTGAAATCGTGACTAAACTGCGTAGCATTTCTGTACGAGCGAGCACAATGAATAAAGACGAAAACGGTTTAAAGTGGTGAGCGAAGGGAGACAAAAAACGCTATAGCAACGGTTAATATTATTAGGAAAGTTAAACGGAATAATCAAGTTGCGAGAATTTTAATGATGGAATTTGACAAACGCAAACCGTTAAGCATTTTCTTACATTTTTACTTGCATAACAAAAATGAAAATGCTTAAGGGTTTTCGTTATTTGTGCTACCATAGAAAGCTTCGTTTTTGAAGGCCGATTTCGTGTAAATCCGACACCATGGCTTACGCGGATTCTTTTGTTTAATAAATATTGGAATTATGTTGTAATGGATCCGGCGATCGGAACGTATAGAGAATAACAATGTTATATTAAAATTTTTGTCACTATTGTGAGGAGTCAACGATTTGGAGAATATTAGATTTAAAGCCATTATTGAATGTGTGTCGATAATTTAAACGAGCTATCAGTAGAATTAAATTTCGATAAATTCACAAAATAAATACTAGAAATATAATACAATACACCAAAGTTGGCACAAAGTTATCATTGAATATCTTCGCTATATTCCTTTCCTTCTTTTTAATGGGAAAGTAGATTTCTATGTCATAATAATCTCCATGCTCTTAGGCGTTTTCGTTATTTGTGCCTATAAACTGAAAGAAAATGCTTACACAGTTTCAACAGGAATTCGGGGTAGTTTTTTACCTAATCTATTCCGCTATCTTTGTTTTTAAATAGGCCCGATAGTGAAGAATAAAAATGATAACAGTAAGTTAATTGATGATTTAAATGAAATAATTGTTGGAGTATTGTGATCTATCATGGAGCTAAACGATTTGGAAGAAATTAATTTCGAAGCTATTTTTGAATGAGATCATCAATTCAGAACGGCTATCAAGTAGTAAAACATTTTCATTGATTTCTTCATGAATATTAACGGAAAATATGAAATAGAAGATTGGCACATCTTATATTCTTATAGTTCAGTACTCAAACTTCTTTCCTTGTAAAAAAAAAAAAAAAAAAAAAAAAAATCAATTGCTTTCTTGTTCTTAGTTCCTGCGATGAATTGTGATAAAACCAACTTAATATAAACATACAGTATGGTTGATAGATAAGGAATTTCGGGCAAATTGGCAGATAGCTTTAAAAATCAAATTTCAACGGCTAATTTTCGATAAAAAGCCAAGCCTTCATCTTGCCTAATTCGAATGTAAGAATAGCGTTGTGTTGGTTTTATTAAACTCAAATTTCTGAATTCCTTTTTAATTGGCATCGTCCTCTTAAGAATTTTTCAAACAATTCGTATTAAATAATTTTTTAAAATGAAAATTAGGCATTTCCCTTCCAATTTTTCTACCACGATAAATACTAAAAAATTTATGGTAAAGGTATAGGCTATATAGCACAGGACTCCACATATTTTCTAAAAAAAAATTCTAAGTTCAAAAAAATTTCTAAGTTCAGAAAAGTTAAGTAAAGAAAATTCTTTAGTGGCAAGCTTCTGGAATATGCCAGAAGCTTGCCACTAAACAATTTTCTTAAAAAACCTAACTTAACTTAACTTTTCTGAACTTAGAAATTTTTTTGAACAGAAAATTTTTTCAGAAAATATGTGGAGTATTTTTAGTATTTATTTTAGTATTTATTTTTATCACAAATATTTTTAGTAAATATATTTGTGATACAAGTAAATTTTTTTAATACCATATTAAATTTTACTATGTATGAAATTTGTTTTAAGTTTTGGTGGCAACTTTACTCGCGAAGAGAGAAATTAGAGAATGGTCCGAAAATTATAACTGGATTGAAGTACCATAAATTTTTTAATTATATTTATACTATTCTAAAACTTTGGAAGCATTTCTTACTGTGTGTAAGCACAAATGACA
The DNA here is from genome assembly GCA_015478945.1 of Trachelipus rathkii. Taxonomy (NCBI): domain Eukaryota; kingdom Metazoa; phylum Arthropoda; class Malacostraca; order Isopoda; family Trachelipodidae; genus Trachelipus; species Trachelipus rathkii. Next base: position 3,158 of record JABUQX010070923.1, read on the forward strand.
AAAACGAAAACGCCTTAAGTTACGATGGAAAACCAAATCACCAATTCCCAAAGGATTGTCAAAAAAACAAAATACGTGTTGACAGATGTAAATATGTGGCCGCTAAAAGCCAGTTAGTAGTCATACCTTGATCATCAATATATTATTTGGCTTCTCATTAAATAAAAGAGTTATTGTTAATAATATCTTACATTTGTAATTAACATTATGGTTTATTATTTCTTTAGAACATTAGAAATATAGAGAGACTGTAAGAAGCCACATGGACCTATCGAGACTGTCCCAGTCAACCCACTAACCAAACATGCTGTCATGCAAATCCACAAAGCACCCTAGGGCTTGTCAAATTCCTGTAACTAGAAAAATGCTACCTTTTTATGTAAAAAAAAAAAATGATATATGATACCAAATATCCACATACTTTAATAAGCGTAAGTTAACATTATGGTCACACATTGCAGTATGACATTAATAATTACTGTAACCAAAAACCAGCCTATTTGGCTCCGTCTAAATATACTATATGATACCAATCCATCTCATATACCTATCCAACCCTTTCTTAAATGTTGCAATCGAGTCACACTCAACAACCTCCTGTGGTAAACCATTCCAAAATTTAACCCAATTACATTTATAATTAACATCATGGTTTATTCCACAATTACCTAGTTTATTATATCTTACATTCTGTTAGCTCTTTTTCTTGGCTTTTAAACACTGGTATGATACTTTTCAGATTTTTGATATCTAATAACAATTTTCTTTATCCACGGACTTAGCAATTCCCAATACATTTTAATGAATTTCTTATTAGAATAACCCACATGAAGAACTTTACACTTTTTATTTAATGTACAAATATGGTCTACCCCAATTATTTGAAGTGTTTTTTTAAGTTATTTATGTACATTTTATGTTTATAGTTTCAATTGTTTTTTTTTTTTTATTGATTTAGTGGAATTGACTATTCATTTGCCACTTTTCAGTGTGACCAGGAAATTTATTTAAATTATATTGAAATATAGTAGGGAGGTAAGAAACATGAGAAAGAGACATTACAAAGCCGCATAGCCTATCGAGACTGTCTAAGACAAGGCAGATATTTATCAAACCCATGCCCATGCATTACTTATACTGCACCTTAAGGCTTGTCTGTATCCTAAACAAATGCCAATATAATATATATGGTATAGATATTTGTCATTGCTACAAAAAGCAAATACTATAACTAAGGTATAAGCTAACCACATTACAATCCTTAATAAGTTTGTCATACCGGTAGTGGTAGTTACAGCATGCAGTTTTGCATTGAGATGAGTCGTATTCTTCCTCTACCCCTTCTGTCTGAGGACTACTTCGTGGGGGGAGGTTGATGAGGTCTCAACATTCGAGATAGTTACAATAGCCAAGTTTGTTCTCTTAGTTTGAACCTGTGGGTGACACTCTTTTTTGGCTGCGGCATTCTTAATGGTTTTTTCTTCTTCTCGGGTATTGGATTGAATATTTTTTCTTTGCCTGTATTTAGGGAAATTTTATGCCATTATGGCGACAGTATTATTCTTTTTTTAGTACTCTTTTTCGGGGAATTTTAACTTTTTTTCTCTTTTTTTTTTTTTTTTTGTGTTTTTGGTTTGACCTGTACTTTTTTTCCACTTCAACCTGTTTCTGTTATCTATTCATTCTAATTTCACTGTTTTCTTTCACTACTGGTTATTGTGCACTATTTTAGATTCAAATTCACTTCTTACATTCATTTATTATTATGATTTTTTTAAGTTTTTATATTACAGATCAGAACAATTTGAGTGTTCTAAGTTCACTCTGGAGGTCACCATATTCAAGTACTAAACTATAACAAGTTGGGTACAGAGGATCATGAAAGAGAGAGAGTTACTTTCTTATTTTTATTTTTAAGATTATTAATTAATTTGGCACAGATAATTGGCATGGGTTTCAAAATGATTAATGAGTTCATATCAACAATTAGTTAAACACAAACAGATATATTTAATTAATAATAATCGAAACCGACTATCATTGTAAGGGCATTTTAACCAACCCCTTTTTCTATAAATTTTACGGGCTTCAATTGTATCTTAATCACTTCATTTCACAGTTTGTAACGAGATAAAAATTAGGGTTAATACCAACCAATATTAATCAGTTAAAATCTAATTTTCCAGCGTTTACACTGCCAGTCACTTAACACATTCCTTTCTGGAGCTACAGGACTCTAACTAACTTCCCTCCTTTAAATTCCCTTATTCTCTGCATCTATTCCTTGGGCGTCACCCACTGGGACTCACTTACATTATTTGAAAGTGTTCACAAAAAGATCGTTTGGAGTTTCTTACATTACACAAAACAGTTAAAGTTTGCGTGCTACAGAAACCCGGTTTTTTGAGCATGTACAGGCCTATATAGGCAAGTGTACATACCGTAGCTATAATGAAGACAAAATTTGGCCCTTCATATATATATATATATATATTATTATATATATATATATATAATATATATATATATATACATATATATATATATATATATTAGGGACGTACGAACCTTTTCTGATTTTTTAGTGAATTCTGGACAATTATATCCAATAGTGGCAAAGTACAAAATCCACTAAATAATATAAAATAATATAAGTTGAAGCATATATATGAGTTTCTACATCCTGCATCCAAACATGGTACTAAAATGAAAATAAAATAGAAGAGATATATGTAAATGAAAGTATATAATAGTTTTTATATTACACAACTTTCAATATAGGATCCTTGTCATAGCCGAATCCAATCTTAAATCAAACTTGAACCTCAGGCTTTGTAATTTGTAGTTGTAAAGCACCACGCACTATATATTGTTTAGAGCAGTGGTTCTCAACCTTTTCCAAACCAACGCCCCCTTCGAGATTATCGGCTTAATCCACTGCCCCCCGCTTCAGAATTTTATATTTTAAAAAGTGTTTATATATTATATATAATATATATATATATATATATATATATATATATAGATTATTATATATATATATATTATATATAATAAATATATATATTATATAATATTTTTATTTTATTATTATTATTATTATTATTATTATTATATTATTATTATTATTAATATTATTATTATATTATTAAATTAAAAAGGAAAGTACTTACCTTATTCCTTGAAAAATTTATTTTACGATTTAAAACAATCTATATTTTAGACCACTAGGGCTGCCTTGAGCCTAGGTGGCATTGAAACATAACCGATGTGATGCAAGGAGAAGGGGGGGGGGGATTTTGTACTTAGCATAAATCTTTAATCACCTCTCTGAGTAATATCCAATTTGTTTCTGGCTTTGTTTTCAATTTGTGTGACAACACTGAAGCCTTTTTCGGCGAGATACGTTGAAGGAAAAGCAGAAGCAATACTTTAATTTCTTCCCTAGAAGAGGTACGAATCTTTTGTTTTTTCGCCCAAAAAACTACTTTCGCTAATCACAAAGGAACCTACAATCTAAACTTAGACTTTGACATTCACGTCATGCTTGAGGTCTATTTAGGGGCTCTTGCATTGGACTGTGAAATATTAGCCTGCAGTCACATCTGTGAAACGGATTGAATACCATTGGGGGTTTTGAAGCGCAATAATATCCTGAAATCTAGTTTCCATGTTGTTTCTTTCAGCTTAATTTAAGTTGAAAACAAGTAAACTTCCCAGTCATTACCGCCAATTTCATTTTTTCCTCCTAAACAGCCAGAAGATTAGGAAACTGACGTAAGTCTTTACGGTATAAATTACTTTTCCGAACACTTAGTTTCTCTATAAAAGCCCCTATAATTCCTTTTGTTTTGATGAAATTAATTTTTTTACCTTGAAGCTTCGTATTTATTTCGTTTAACTTGTCAAAAATATCAGAAAGGTAAGCAACATCAGTTCGTCTTTCTTTTAATTAATTGGCGAGACTGTGGTCAGCTGTGTCGAGAAATTCAATAACTGTTTCAAAGAGGTTATAGAATTGTTGTAAACAATTCCCTTTAGAAAGCCACCTAACCTCCGTGTGTAGCAATAATCGTTCAAATGCCTCGTCTTTTTCTTCACAAAGCTGGCGAAATAAACGATCATTCAAAGAGTGGTATTTGATTTTATTGCGGCACTAATGAAACAATTAAGAGACTCGTATAATCTTGCGCTTAAATTTGTAGCAACTAAATGTTGACGATGAATAACACAATGAACAGTTATAACCCCTGGAACAGCTTGCTTTAAATGTGCACTAAAACCACGATATCTACCTGTCATAGCTGCAGCACCTCAGTAGCACATATAAGAATATTAGATAA
>JABUQX010070924.1:0-17500 GCA_015478945.1 Trachelipus rathkii
TGGCACTTAATGAAGAGGGGTGTAAAAACTTTCAAATGTGAAAATTTCAAAAAATCGAAGGCCTATCTTTGTACAGGGTCATTTTGATGTATAATGTTATGTAATTTAATCGAACTTATTTGGATTCCACTGTGGTCAAATTTTATCAAATGTGTCTATACACATAATATAAGTATAATTAAGGGAAATTTTGAATAAAACCTCTTCAAAACGTTATCAAAAGAAAGTTAAATTGTTATATTAACTCGCGGTTTTTTATGAGCTGCTGTTTATTTATCAATTTTGAATATAGGAGGTTAGTTATATATATCAAGTTTAATATCTAATATAGTAGGTTATTTATCTTAAAATGTCTAGGTATAGAGATATTACTTATAATATATAATATATATATTTATTATACTTTATGAAAATAGTATATACTAATTTTATATCAGGTTATTTGTAATATATACTCCCTATATAAATTTCTTCATTTATTCCACAATAGAAATAGAAGTAAATATAATAATGATAATATTTATATAATATTATTATATATCGTAATATATTATATACTATATATTAATTATACAATATTTTTTGGGCTGGAAATTTGGGTATACAGAGTTGTGACTTGAATATTTATGAAGATATACCGGTGAGGAGATAGAGGGACTATAATAATGAATGTAGGGGGGGACTCACAGCCCTACACCTATTTTTGTAGGTACTCTAGGTGATAGCCAAACAGTAGGGGGTAGCCAACTTAGACTTTTACTAATTTAGTATTAAATGAATTAATATTGGTGAGTTTCCAAGGCGTAGCCCAATATAAGGGTACTGTTACTCCTATGAGCCCTAAATGGTAGTAGTGAATCAGATGGGTTTTCGGACGCAAATGAGCCTCTGACCACTCTATTATGACCTTTCTGACCAGCGCCTATTTTTTTGAGCTCGAATATTTAACGCACACACTGACCTGACTCTTTTGGGCGCATTATAACAAAATCATCTTTTTGGAGCTTGAACTCATATATTTGTCGATTTCAAATACCTTTGTCTTTTCCATGGGTCATATTTTGGCCATCGGTATTTTTTCGGGCAACCTAACCTTAGTTGAACGTAATTTTTTGCAACCCTTAATTTTTGGCAACCCCTTGCGAAGAGGGTTGCGCATAAGAGGACGAGTTAGCGTAAAGCAAACCGTTGTACGTATTCGCCACCGAAGACTATTTTTACTCACCCGAATACTTTCTACTAGTCTTTCTTTTTAATCATTGGGGCTTCAGATAGTGTGTATGTCATCATAGTAAATTTTAATTGGAGAGATCTTCATTTATATTAGGGGAGCTTAGCTCCACTGCTAGATGTCTTAAATCTTTTTTGTCCTTATCTCCTCCTTTGAGCTACGCAAAGTTTGCCAGAATACCAATGGTGTCAAATTTTGACCCTCCAGTAATTATTTTTGTCCTTCATGGGTCAATTTGACCCGTAATTATTGTCCTTTCCTTTAAGGGCTTTAGCCTTTTTTGATGTCTTAAACGTTGTTTTTGACCTGGATATTCTAGAGTCCTCTGACCTTGACCAGATACCATGGGTTCTTTTGGCCCACGCAATTTTTTACCCACCGTGGCATACCATGGGTCAATTTCGTTCCTAACTTGAACGTATGTAGGATCTATCCTACTTGAACACACGACCACAGCTGCTGGATTAGGCAACTAACCTAACCACCACCCACACACACACACCACACCACCACGCTTACACTTATTGATCTCATCACTAGACACTTAAGAAGCACATTACTACATCCACGATGCAACTTACACATTTACCTCAGTGAACCGGTGTCCACATTCCATTCTCGCTTATGAGGCGCTCGCACAGTTATAGCCTTCGGGGTTCCACCTAGATAAACATACTTTTCTACTGAACCATTAGATTTCTAAGTAGGGATACGATGAATTTCTGTTTACTTCTATAACACGAAAGAAGAAGCAGAATCGATTGATGTCCTGTAGAGCAAGTGCATGGTTTTCTTAAATGCGGCTAGTAATTTCTGGTATTAAGACAGATGAGTTGAAATTACGTTACGTAATTAGATAACACAACTTAAAGACAAGTCATATCGCTTACGTTCTAAGTGTGCTTAACATATATTTCTATCTGCGCTAGGTCTGAAATCCCATGTCACGCAATGCCAAATGATGGTATGGGCGCCTGTGGGTTCAAATGATATGGAGCTGCATGTTTCAATTATTTCTTCTCCCATATATCTGAACTGATGTTTGTGTATGTTTATTTATAACTCGCTCAGAGTAAGTGACTTATATCGCTTGGTTTCTGTGGCTCGTGTTCTATACTCCTTTCGCACCATGTTATAATTGGATTTATGGGTGTTGGAGTCCTTATGTAATTCGCGGTTCCTAAGTTTTAAAGCTGAGGACGAAATATCTGTAGAACACTCGCTTCACGAATTTCATATTAACAGTAAGGTACCTTTCATTATTTCTGGGAAATAATTCTGTCATTAAGGAGGAAGCTAATACAGGGTGATTGGTGGTATCTACTCTTTGGTTCAGTCCATAGGGTTTCTTTTATATAAGACTGAAACCCTACTTCCTGGGATCTATTCCACCCACTGGAAAGTGTCTTGTATTGGGGTATACCTGTTAAGGTGAATTATTCGACCATCAATCTTAGTTGAAACTTGAGAGCCACTTTTATCTTCAAACCAGAGATGCTGTGACCGCTTACAGTAAAAACGAGTATCAATTTCTCAAATAATATGAGTTTGGGTCTAAAACACACATCCTCCAATATTATTTTCATCCAATCAGAGAGAGGTAAGGTTTAGGATATGAAAAAACATGTTTATACATACGTAAACCAAAAAAAACGATAAAATAATATCTCGACCAATTGCACATAGCGAGGTCACTATAGATACAGGGAGAGAGTGGTTGCACTTCTCGGTCCGCCACATAGAAAGGTACTATTCTCTCTTCTAATACCCTGCTTAAGAGGATCTTACCGGATCCGCATGTTTCAGTTTGAAGAGAGCACTGAATAACATTCGGAGGAACTCGCATTCTTGTCTATACTGAATTAACCTTTTTGACCTGGTATTCAAGCTTTAGAAGTAAGCCCTGGGATTTCAAGGCTTTATCAATGAAGTAAGTACTCTAAATTTATGTCCTTATACGGTTACTTTGCGCTCCAAATGTTACATGAAAAGGTCAGTTGAGATAAAATTATTCTGGAATTTTACGTGTCGTAGAGATACGTACCCGATGATAATTTCACACAGAAGGATATCGTATTTATCACTAATGTAAAGTGGTAAAGTTAAGCTAATATAACACATACGATTTTACAGTATGATGGTACGTCGGCTCATGTTATAGTATACTAGAAGATGCGAGTCTAGCGTAGATTGTGTGTGCATTACTCGCCGATCGTGATGTCAATGGTCACATAGATTATTTTTAACAATAGGTAATATCTTATACGAAACACCGTGAATTTCACTCTAATATAAATATTGGAAATATTTTTTGTTGCCCCTGAGTGAGCGGTGAGAAATATAAATGGTAAGCTGAATAATTGTCTAAGTTTGATGTCACAGTAACTATAGGAGTAAGATTTTGAATAAAAGACATGTTAGAATATAGCTTCAGCATATAGATGAGTAGAGCAACTTATATCTTGAGTATATTTTGATCTAGAGTTATCATGCGCACATTAGAATTGTAGAAAATGCAGGTACACTATCTCAATTGAACATAAACGTGCAAGCTTGGTGTAGAAGGGGCTAGGCTGGCTCTTTGCATCTGGATTTATGACTTTTTCGCTTTAGTAGGAGGCAGCGTAAAATTATTATGTTACGAAATCTTTGAGATTTGTATGTATAAGGAGAGATTGATATTAGTATTACTTACAATAATAAATGAAATATATATAGAAATCATAAAATTTGTTTTAATGAATATTTTTACATCTATATATAAAATTAATTCTCTTTCGTTCATACCGACGATAATGTTATGTTCAATCCAATAATATTTAATGATAACTCTTGAGGATTGAATTTAATGTATGAAGTGAGTAAATATATATTAAACATAAATTATTTAATAAAGATAAAATGTTTAATAATTACTACATATATTATTCTGTGTAAGTTATTGTGAAGAGAGTTGATGGGTGTAGGGTGGTGATCTTCCGTTGCTGTTCGTAGTAGTTGTGTGTATATATATGTAATTAAGATGATGTGAAGTGAGTACACTCTGTGTGAGATGTAAGTAAACATCATGACGTGTGCTAGTAGATAATCTTTGTGAGTGAAGTGTTAAGGTCATTGCGCTTTGAGACGTGTTGTGTTGGCTGGAGCGTGTAGTGTGTGAGTGACTGATGTATGTGTAGTGTGTATATAGTGAATTAGCTAATGTAAGTGAGTAGTGATTTACATTGTAGGTCAAGTGATGTGTGTAATAAGTGTCATAGTGAATTGTGTTTCTTAAATAATAAATAACAATAGGCATGGAAGTAAAAATAACACTAAGTATAATGTGATGGTTTAAATAAATTATATAATTAAATTAATAAATAATTATACAAAAGTAATCAATAACTCACATATAAATAATAATAATAATGATAGCAATAAAAAGAAGATATATAAACAAATATAAAACATTAATGATTAAAAGATATTATGGAGAAATCACAGTAAAGAAAAGGACCCATATAGATGCTTACACAGCAGGTAATTCTTATAGATCAGGAAACGTTCAAGAAGAAAGGGAAACATCTGAACTTGCTCACTCCCCTCCAGAAGCTCAAGACTTACTATATAAGAGTCAGAAAGTTTATACAGTATATAGTATTTATAGGCAGGATAATATGCGAGAAGAAAGGCAGTAAATGACAAAAGAATACACAATTTGCCCTTTGGTTGGGCTAGGTGAACACCTCTATAGATTACTGATTTACCTATCGCTTGAGAGGTTATGTAAATGTAGTTGAGATAGCATTGAGTGCAGCAAAGTGGTAAACATAAAGACAGTAAATACTAAAAGCATACTATCGCCTATGATGTAAGAGTTTGACTCACTACTATTTGATTTATCTGATTTGTCGCGTTGGCATTACAGGTAGAGATTATCATGTAGGATAAATGATAGAAAAATTAAAGCAGAAAGTTACACCAGAGAAAAAGAAAGAAAAGATTTAAAGCAGATAAAGGTTATCAGTAAAAACAATAAGTATAAAAGCGCGTATAACCCTCGTTAGTACTATTGAGACATCACTCTATTCGATTTATGAGTATACTCGACATTAAGAGTTAGTGATAATAATTGTTGATATTTTATGTAGTTAAAAAAAGAGGTAATTACTATCGAGGAGTTTTTAAAGGGTGGAGTAAAAAGCAGAAAGCGATTTTTTGAGCGTTCTCTTTATTTAAATTGATGTGTGCAGCAGTAATAACGATAGAACTTTTAACAGTTATATGACATTTATAAGAAAAGCATACTACATACCCTTGATCAGAATGTATATGCTCAAATATATTATTTCTCTCTCAATCACTTGAATACACGCTTCAATGTGAGATGTTAAATAAGTTCTCATAATGTATTTTAAATAATAGCTTCGTGTACAATTTAGTAAATATACTAGAATGTTGGAATACATAAGGGCACACTCGGTTTTTTTCTTTTAACATGAATTTTTATAAAAATATAATAAATTAAAAAGTATAATAGAGTAAATTAACAATTATTAATAGATAAGTAACTGCAAAGTTTACAAAAGGTTTTTCTAGGTCGCGAATGTAAAATGTGATTAAAATGAAACAATGTTTACAGTAGAGATACAGATGAAGCTCTAGTAAAATGGTGTGAGGTAAAGGAAAGTCTCTTTACAGATGCTCTTAGTCTGATAAATTAAAAATCGAAATGACTTCCTATGTATAATATCTGAGAGACTAGAGGCTAGTAAAATACTATAACTTTTTCAATATTCCCAACAAAAGGGACACGGACATAACTATGCGCCTGCGGGCGCACGGCGGGCGGGTTAGCCGGAAATATTGCGCCTGCGGCGGCCACGCTCGCCGCGCGACGGTTGAACTAGTGCGTTGGCGGTTGTACAAGCGTGCGGGCGGGTCACCGCTTGGATGTGACCTTTTGTCGGGGTGCGGGCTTCGTGGATCACTGTCGCACGCGGTAGAGAACATGCTGCGTCCTGGTGATGCCTACAGCTTATATACAGTAGGATATGTACGATATTAAGGATTCTAAAAGAACTCAGTATCTTTGATATGGGGTTATGGAGGATGAGCCGAGGCAAAGATCTCATCAAAGAGTGAAGATTTCATAATCCATTAAGATGAGAGTTAATTTATAGACGTGCACTCACAAAAAGAGATAGATATCACAAAAAAGGATTGATCCTTCAAATATTGAAGAGCATCAAGAGATAGACGTCACAAAAATGAAGCGATTCAAAATGTTTGTATGCAGTCAATGGGACGGCATAATCTATTTTGATTAGTCATCAAATTGATGAGGCATCAGAGTTTGAGGCAGGTTAAATATTCGTGAGAGAGATGTCGAACGTTGTTTAATGTGTAATGTGTTAGTGGTTGTGTTACGTGATAATGGTTTAAATGAGTAAAGATGTCATATGGAAGTAGTTTAATGTGTTGCCTTATCTATGATGTCATTAGTGTCGTGTCACTTAATGTCAATATCGTGATATGATTGTGCTGTTATAAGTATGTTATATCCTATTTGGTATCATTGATGTAAGCGTGTAAATAACACGTAATTATCATTATTATATAACTTTTAAAAATATTATATATGTATAATCATACTAAGTAATGTCGATGGATAAATATAATAGTTATAAAATATTAATTAATTACAACTAATTATATAATTTATTCTATGATATAAGTATATATATAATATATAAGTCATGAGTGAATACAAAAAGTCTAATTAAGTGTGAGTAACCAAGAAGTGGGAGTATACTAGCAATAGACACTGTAATGGAGTCAATATTTTGAATCAATTAATCACCCCACGTTATAAATAGAGAAAACTTACACTTATTTATGGTATTAGAAGATGAAATGGTACAACTATACCGAGATTAAATTTTAATATTTGAACGAGAAATATATAGAATAAATATATATTGATTAGTATGCACGCATACTTATCTGTCCAGAGTTAGATCGATAATCCAGTGAGGGAATTCGAATCTTAATTACTCTGTGGTCGATAATAATTATTAGCTTCTTCTGATAAGTGTATTTATGAGTCATCACATGCTATACTATAGAAAATTTATGTAAGAAAACCATCACTTCTATAAATGATCACTTAAAACTTCGACTTAAACTATAATTATTTATTCACACTGCTATAAATTATTAATATAAGTGCCTAATACCACTGGTTAGTTAGGCATAAAAATAACAGTCTCATTTAGGGCCAAGCAGCACAGTGCGAGGATATTACTTAGTTATATCACTATTTAACTGGGAAGGTCCACTCTTAGACGTTTGAGTAAAACACAGGGAGAGAGCTCGACCCACGTCATTAGGGGAGTTACTTAGCTACTATGGGGCTCAGGTGGGGAGGGCTAGAAAAAGGCTTGGAAAAAAGTGGGCACTCCAGTTGCCAGACTTGCAGCAACGAATGACGAATATTTGTGACAACAAATGTTTGGCCTCACTTGCCACTCATTGGGCACTAAATCACTAAGCTCACTAAATTTATGAGTAACTCATATGAAGCATCTTGCATTGCGAAACTTAATACAACTGGTGGTCACCTTATAAAACAAATGTCATAGGAAACTGAATAACGCACTGTTAGATGATCAATCCATGTACGCATATTATCGTAGAGACATACATCATAAATAAGATCACATACCCCTTAGGATAGACACAATACAGGAGGGTAGTATGGCGTAAACTCATCAACAAATACTCTAATTGATAATCACGGTTGTATCTCACTCAAGATTTCAGGAGAACACACGATTAAAATGAAGACAAGGAGACGAGTAAGAGAGGGCAAGCTGTAGATCTATTCTTATTGGATATGCAAGTTAGACATCAAAAACACGGCTACACTCCCTAAAAGTCAACGAGAGACAGAAGACTTGTATACGCCGGAGGGGGAGGGTGATAGCACACTGACCGCGGACTCGACCGATATAACGATTGGGTAGGTACCATACTTTAGTTTATGGGTGTTATGAGCTTAGAAGTGGTCAGAAGTGTAAGGCTTGTCTGCGAAATGGGAAGCCAGACAGTAAGTGTGTTTTATTATTTGCTGAATAAGTGCTAGGTGAATGTCGCTGGTCAGTGATGTGCTGTGTGTGTGTGTGTGTGTGTCGTGTGTGTGTGCGGCGCCTGTATGTACACGGGAGCTCTCGCATGTAAGTGGCATTTATGGTAAAAACATGTAAATGTAGCCATAGTGAGTGTATGTATAAGTGTATACATATGGAATGTGTGTATAAGTGTACAGTGTTGAGGAGTGATGTCGTAGTTGATAGTGTAACCCGGCTGTAAATAATTAACACGATGCCTCTCAGACTGTGTCATACCCGGGCTAAATTCGTTATAAATATTTATGGTAAGCTAAGATGTTTATGTGAGATGATGATAATTAGCAGGTGCTCATAGTGAATGTGTGTTACAGGTGCTCATAAGTGTGTGTCTGTGCGAGTTGTGTGTGTGTGGTTGTGTGGGCCTGTGTGCTGTGGGGCATCCGTTGAGCATGATATTAGATAATTACATAACAAGTTCGGTCACGGAACGAATACTTGTGGACGGTGCGCCGGACATCGATGGGTAAAAATCCGAGCCGGTGGCCATAACTATGACCCCCATGGTATCTGGCACGGGTCCAATGTGTATCAAATAGATGTTAGAACTCGGGGTAAGCATACATCAAACACGGGCTAGGCCACTCTAAAGCCAGGACAGATAGCAATTACGCTGTCGAAAATTGGCTCCATGAAGGACAAAAATTACGGCTGTCGCCGGCTTCAAACATCTGCGTCTATTGATCGGAGCAAACTTCCCTGAAATAAATACTGTGGTAAGCAATGGCGATAGAGTACTCCTTGTATCCTAAAAAATGGGTTTAACACTGAATACCACTTCAAAACATAGGGCAACCCTAAATTGATGATCAAAAATGTTCAATACGTGGGCAAACTATTGACCTCAAATGTTCTCGAGAAAATGGAGCGTAAAATAGGGCGGGAGGCAATACTACAAATTATACGGAGTTGGGTTACTGCAAATGACACCACGGTATATTGAGGTGCGTCTATGCTAACGTTTTTCGAAGGGAGCATTTGCTCTTAAATTAAAGAAGTGTTGCTAGATATAATAAAAAAATTCACGCTTTACCGAAATATTTTATAGAAAAAAAATTAGGATGTTGACGAATAATACCGGTGGGTTCAAAAAACATAGGAGGACGTAGTGCATACGAAGTGATGAGATTACTCCCCAATTGGAATATATGGAGTGTCCAATGGTTCTTTCATTATTTACCCAATCTTTTTACACGACTAGCCTCGTAGAAATCAAAAAGAAATTGTTTCCAAAAATAGCCCCTCTTACACCAACTCCTCCTTCACGAATTTGGAGTTGAGGGCTTCCGGTGGTATGGTTGGTGCCGCCACCGAATTGATAGCCTATTATTTTGAGGTAAGATCTTCTTTATTTATTAGTTTCTGCAACCTTCGAGGCCATTATTCTAATTTTAACATTGTTGGGCATGAAATCAGCTTCTGTATCCTCATCGCTTATTCTTAACCGAAGCTCAAGTGTTTGGACGTTCTGAAAGGAAACCCTAACCATCTCAAATTTATCCAAATAGGATGTTTTGTTTATGTGTCCAATGACGTTTTTATATATCGTATCTCAGATTTGGAATCATTCGAATTTCAATCAAATTTCTCAATCTGTCCTTTCAAATCACAACTAAATTCATCTGCTTTGCATATCTATCTCCTAACCCAAAAGCCTAAATTCTTAGACTATTTGAACAACAAGTTAAAATACAATCCCACTTTTTTCACTTTTCTCTGAAATTATCATCATTGGTGATTTCAGCGTTCACAACCACAAATGGCTTTCTTCTCGTTTTCAAAATACAGCTCTTGAACTTGCCTACTATTTTTCTATTCAGAATGATCTTGAGCAGTTGGCGCAGTTCCCTACTCGTATCTCTGCTCGTCTTGGAAATAAACTTAAAATTTTAGACCTTACCTTTTAAAAGGTAAGGTCTTACCTTACCTTGAAAACAATCACCAATACTTCTCCATATTCTGTTAAACTCTTTCCACCTCTGGGTTTCTTTTGTCACCTTTTTATATATGTATCCTATTCTATCTCTTCCAAGTTTTTCGTATGAACGAGTAACGCTTATGGTGAGAAAACGTTTTATTCACTTTGGTGCCACAAACTTATTTGAACTTACGATTAACTTTTTTACTTTCCATAAAGTAAATACGGTTTCGGTGTGAAAGGGTTCCTTGGAGTGTGCAAAGCACATCTAATTCTCTCTTATATTTTCTCTATGCATGATTCTTATATCCTTCAACGTAAACCTAATAACCTTTGTTAATACTCTATATTGTTTTCGTTCATTAGCGACGGACTTCCTGATTGTAATGCTGTATCCTGAAATTCCAAAACTCCATGCAACTTATTTCTTCCAATAAATCGGTAGTCAAAATCTATTCTCCAATGGACTAAGTAAAAAAATCTAATTTTCGGTTAAAAAACGCAATAATCATTACTTCTTATCTTACTCCTTTCATGATATTTTCAAAAATATTAACTCTTAGTTTTCTCTTCCTCTGCCCTCCTTTAGTATTTGACAGACAGCACAACTGATCATAGTCCCTTTGTTTAAGCTTCCACTAAGTTTGATCTCTTTGCTCAAGACATTGCTTCTGAATATACCTTATGGATTTCCAGCTCCTATCCCTTCGTGGCGAGTGCGCGGGAGACGAGTTCAGTTAAATGCTAATATGTGTAATTTCTTCTATAGGTATAAATTTTTTTATCTTTTTTTTATCTGAAACTTACAAATAAAGGCGTATGGTTCTGATAGTATTCCTACTGTGGGTTCTCAAAACTTGTGTTTCAAGCTACACTCTGCCTTGTTAAATTGTTCAGTCTCTGTCTTTCTACATTGGCTTTTTAGAGAGCGAAGGGAGAAATATGGGAAGGAATGTATGTAGACTAATTGATGATATTATAGAGTTAAGGTTTATAATACGCAATATTGGGTATTAAGTGTCGAAGCGATACATTATATTTTGTGTGTGGATGCATTAATGCAGCTTTTTTTATATTCAATTAAATTTAGCCAACATAAAGACTATTGAGGATGTATTTTTGTGTATAGGTGTTGTGGATTTACAATATGGAGGCAATAGATTGCAAGTTACAATGAAATATTTTTGGAAGACTCTATATCATTTGGAGCAGGTGATGGTTGAGCGCGGAGAGTAGAAATATAGTAAGGAAGTGGAGGACGCATGAAATTGATTTACAAGGAAATCACTAAAAAGAAAAGACGGTTGTAAGGCTTTAGGCAAATGTGAAGATGGTAAACATCAGGAGTGGGATGAATAGCTATAGAACTGACTAGTTGGATGGGGGGAGAGTGATGGTTTTGCCAACCAAGAAGGATATTCTGAACGTTTCCTTTCGACGTATTCTATCACTGTATATGACGAAGAGAATTACTAGAATGAGTAGGGGAGAACCATCTTAGTGAGGGAAAAAGGAAAGAGGAAATTGACAGGAATAATGGGGACATATTATACGAGGATTTGCTTGTTATATCCACTATGTAGCAAAGCTGTAGGTGAAGGATAATAGAGGATGGGACAAGAGCTTCGGCATGACCAATTTTGTGGAGAGAATACAACTTGGATATAAGAAAATTGGAGTGTTAAGATTTGATTTTGTGGATTAAAAGAATGAGTAGTAGATATGGGGAAAAAGCTTAGAAGTGTTTATGAGTCGCGCGTAAGTCTTCTCATAGTTGCATATTCATTGATCTCAACCGTGCGTCTAGTCACCATGTGAAAGGGCTGTTCGCGTAGCGATTACATAACATCACTCTCTAACCGTACGACAGAAGAGAGACAGGTGATTATTGGAAAGTTATAAGTAGGTTATTAATATATAAAGCAATATCGTAGGAGGGGATAGTGAACGTATGAGCGAAGCGCGGAGTCGTTTTGTATTAAAAAGGATGGAAGATTTCGTTGAAGGCCGAAATGAAAGTACACGACGATATGGAGGACACACAATAAACAGCAAAACATCCAGAAGGTTTTGTAGTTCATGGACAATCTGACATTGCGAAGACTAGATCCTTGGCGAGGCGGACTTGAGGAAGTGACAAGTCATTATGATAATATTGACAGGATGCGAGGAACATGCTGCAGATTTATCTCGCGCAAGTCAGGACTTCTGATATGAGACGTTAAAGTTACTATACTGGAACTCTGACAACGAGAAGTAAATCGAATATTGGGATGATGAGATATTAGTTATGATAATATATTGATGGATATAGTGTGATTTGTTATTCATTATTTTTATTATTTTATTATATTATATATTAATTATAATTTATATAAGTTCATGTATTATCATTGCATTGTATTAAGTATAGTAATAAGATTAAGGGATTATATTGTGATTAGTCCTGAAATAGCGAATTTCATATCAATAAGTATATAATATAATACTATAAAAAACAGTATAGCTATATATACTATAGTGTATGCCTAGCACTTATAGATCATCAACTATCGTATAATATAATTATATAATATATATAAATATATAATTATAATAATTAGTACTAATCACGAACAATAAGTAAGTTCGCCTTTGAAATGAACAGCATAATCTACGGTCTACTGATATTTATATCGATAGAGGTGTTACTAGAAATAGGTATTTACAGATAGCCCCTAGCGATGACAATGTGATACATATATATAATGATATATATTAGTTATATGTGTGATAGCAGCAAATTCCGGCAATTTTGAATTCGAATGAATCCAAATGAAGCGAATCGCGTGTGTGGGGACGGTAAATGGTTCTAGTTATTGCCTGCGAATCCCGAAATATCACACACAGAGAACGTCCTCAGATCAATACCCGTGGATGCGCTTGGTTGGTCTTAGAGTGGATACCGGATATCGATTCGATATTGCGATTCCGTGTGTGTGGAAATGCTGAACCCGAGTCCGAATCCCAATAAAAGCTCGATCCCGGAATCCTGAGAAATTCGAATCCCTTACTTAAGATAGGATTTATGTTGGTATTACATAAAATATAATAAAATATGACATATTTGTCTTGTTCAATAGACATGTTATGGGATTTCGATAAATAATATTTTGTTTTTATTGTTTCTTTTGTTTAATTTCATTTTACTGCCTGATATAATTATATTTTAATTTCATGTTAAAATGAGAATATAATTTATTAATAATGTAAATAAATATACTGTTCATATCTGCTGCTTATATAGTTAATATTATATATTATATATTAATACTATATATATATATATCATTATATATATATTATATATATATGAATTTATATATATATGTACTTGATATAATATACGTATATATATATATTATATATATATAGTTATATATATAATATATATATATAGTATTATATATTTATATATATATATTATATATATAAATACTTATAGAAATATATATATTATATATATAATTGTATATAAATATATATATAATATATAAATATATATATATATATATATATATATATATATATATATATATATATATATATTATATATTAATATATTATTTATTAAATAATTTATTTTATACTTTAACATCTCTTAAAATTCTTGTTAACTTGCCAGGCGCTTGCCTTTTTTAAATTTTATCAAAAGTTATTAACTTTATTTTGTCAAATTTATTTACTATTTTCAGATCTATTTGATAACATACTTATAAAAAATAATCAATTTTTAAAATTATTTTTATAATTATTAGTTTTTCAAGTGTTTTCAGTAGTAACGTCTAATTTTCCTAATGCTGGTCCTATAGGCACTGGCAATTGTATAAAAAAGTACTTTCAATATCTGAATACATTACAAATAGAGTAGATATTTTTGTGCATAATTTGAAATTTGGGAAAAAATGACCTCTTTTTTTCCAAACCAAAGGGTTTCTCCTACGGTTGTCATTTGCTAGTGGTGAGACATTGTGTACGCAGGAAGAGGGAGATGTAAAGAATTTTTTTCCCCGAATTTGTCGTTACAAAGAAGATCTCAGTGAAGATTTTCAAATAATCCTCGGTTTTAATATTAAGGGTTAAAAATAGGTTGTAATAAAAAGTTTAAATAGCTTCGAAATAATAATATTTGAATTCAAAAGGTATTTAAATACTTTGGTCGCCCCTTATTATAAAGAAAATTCTTATAATATCATATATTTATATAATATATATTATATATATATATATATATATTATATATATATAATATAATATATATAATTATAATATATATATATATATATTATATATAATATAACTTTTTGCAGTTCTGAGAATAGAACGCGAATCAAGCCCTAGCCTCCTGGGGTTAGTGATCGCGGAGAAAGAGAAGGTAGGTTTCTGATCCACAGATCAGAGATGGCCCTTCAATGCTTCAACAAGGCGAAAGGTGTATGAGGAATGACAAGACTTAGGGAAATGGTAGGTGATCTGTGTTCGAATGCGTCTGCACAAAGAGGAAAGTGCCGAAGATACACGTTAAATTGAGGCTGGTAGGCCTGGATATTAACGGTGTGACTGTATGCAATTTCCACAATTCTTCATGTTGGTTGAAGATATTCATTATCTTAAAATTGGTATTAGAGACGTCAAATATAACGAATATAGTCACGTTAAACTGAGGCTGGTGGGCCTGGGATTAACTACGTGACTAATGTTCACGTCTTCACTGGTCTGCATGGTGCTAAAATTCTCATCTTTGATCTGGTCCCGTGCCGTGAACTGCTATTGTTCGTGGTCTGTTTCCTTTCCCAGGGTGACCACTTTTGTAGTATAAGTAGTTCTTCTGCATCCTCTTCTTGAATATACCTGATGGAGTAGGTATCATCCTCTTGTTTTCTATTACGAACCTCTCCTGTTTAAGTTTTTATACTTCTGAAAGCATCCTCGGCTTCTGGGTTCACCAATTATAAAGTGGAATGAATGTTGTAGTTATATTTCTTTTCTTCTTATTCCTCCATTTTACAGGTAGTTGTTGAGGGTTCTTTGATAGTTCTTCGTAACGGCTTTGATTTACATTGAAGAATGTAAAGAGAACAGCTACTTGCTAAGTTGTTTCGCTGTTTAAAGCTGCCTCTTTCACACTAAGAAAGCTATAAGTTACGCTGTTTAATCGAGGCTAAGCGAACCAATTATCAAAAAGTCGTTCGTTAGAACTCTTTTTATAATTATCTTTATAGTGGTAGAATTTGAACAATTTAATTTTGGCTAATTTATTAAAATTTGCATCCTTTTTATATACAAGATGTTGATTGCATACCACAAGAAGATTAAAAGCATATGTATACGAAATTTCTTGTTGCAAATTATATCTAGGGAAGAATTCACAAATCTAAAAATGCATAAAAACGCGGGAAAGTGAAAAAAAAGAAGAAAAAAACGCGCTAATTTATTTCGTACAATAAAACAAATGGGCAAAAAGATCAAATATATATTCACATAATATGCCAAATAGCCAAATAAAAAATAAAAAAAAACATCTCGATAAACAAACTTATATTACAAAATAAGTCGTATATAATACAAATTATACTTATAAATTACTAATTAAGTTTGCAAAGTACAATACATATTGTCATATAAAAAAGGTTTACACATTTTTTAGTTTTCTTTGATTTCTGGTTTTCTATTATATTTTATTAAACTTATTTATTTGAATTAAATAATTAGAACACTATATAAAAAAATATTTAATATGAACACTATAAACATTTTCTTCTTCTTCTTCTTCTTCTTCTTCACTTACAATGTAATTGAGAAGTTGAATACTGAATAGTCTCTCTTATGAAATAGTGAAAAGCGGCAACATCGATTCATTCAAGAAGAAGTTGGATAAATACTTTAAGGAAATTGGTCTTCGAACTTCAATTCAACTTGATTTTTATTTTATTAAAACGATAGAATTAGACATGACCTAGATAAAGTAAATTCAAAGAAACTATTTAGATAATTTGGTAAATGTTAAAAGTACATCTTAAAAAGAATTTGGGAGCCAAACTTTTATAACAGTTTTGATGTTCGCCGCTTAGAACATATCTGCTCTAAAATGGTGATTTAATCGATCACACTGAGTAGGAAAAATAATCCGAAAACAAAATTTCTGACACTTGTAGCACTATGATGTTTGATGTTTAGAAACATTTCTGTTCTGAGTGAGCAAACTCATAACTGTAATGAATAACTGTAATAAATAGCTTTGATGTTCACCGCATAGAACATATCTGTTCTAAGATGGTGATCTAATCGATCACACTGAGTAGGAAAAATAATCCAAAAACAAAATTTCACCCACTTGTAGCACTATGTTGCTTAGAAACATAAACTGTTCTGAGTGAGCAAACTCAAATGTCGCATTGACAGTGAACATATCCAACACAGTAAATAACCAAAAATACTTAACAGACTATGATGTTTGTTGCTTAGAAGCAGATCTGCTCTAATTAAGTGAGCAAACTCATATGTTACATTGAAATAGGTAAAATAATATACTTATTTCAAAAATATATAACAGATTTGCTTTAAAACAGTAGAAACATCCAAGAAATTAAATAAGCAAAAATACTTAACAGACTAGCCTTGAGTGGACTGTAAAGTCTTTGCTAGTCGGTGTTCTGTAGTTCTTCCATATATTGCATTCCTCCTTTCATTCAATAATATCAATTCGTTTTTATCCCGTTATTTTCCCCTGATGTTTCTCTCTCTTTTCCAAATTACTTCTTCCACTGCTCTTTATCTGTCTTTCTCACTCTCGTCCCCTGACCTCTATTCCTCTCCTCTGATATTCTTCTCCCATTTTACTGCACCAATCTCTTTTCTTGTAGGATCTTTCCTTTGACATTCGTCCCAGAGGAAGTTACTCGTTGTCTTCGGGATTGTTCTTTCAATTCCCGTAATTAAAATTTATTTTCATTGCAAGAATTTAGGTAATTCTTGTAAAATGCTTTTAGAAAAGATTTAATATATATACTATATATATATATATATATATATATATATATATATATATATATAATATATATATATATATATATATATATATATATATATATATATATATATATATATATATATATATATATACAAATATATAAATATATA
>JABUQX010070925.1:0-23856 GCA_015478945.1 Trachelipus rathkii
GGAGAGAGAGGAGAGCAGAGATGAGGAGAGAGAATTTTGCTTCCTGGTGAAAAGGGGAGCAATAAGGGATGCATAGAGTTCGTGCTACCTACAAAGTGAGGTTTTAAAATAAACTTTAATATTGATAGAATTTTGTTCCGGGTGAAAAGTGTGGTAATAAGAGATGAATAAAGTTTGTTACAAATTATAGTAATAAAATAATGAAAAAAAGGTTTGAATTTATTAAATAAAAACGATAACTGTTTTTTTTGTACAATGTAAGATATTAAAATTCATATCTATCTATCTATCTATCTATCTATCTATCTATCTATCTATCTATCTATCTATCTATCTATCTATTATTATTATTATTATTATTATTATTATTATTATTATTATGTATCTATTATTATTATTATTATTATTATTAATATTATTATTATTATTATTATTATTATTATTATTATTATTATTATTATTATTATTATTATTATTATTATTATTATATTATTATTATTATATTATAATTATTATTATTATTATTGGTCGTTATGAGTTTCAGGGCGCAGATAAATAGGCGGGGGTTTTTTTAAACTTTTTTTCATATATTATTGTTATTATATGATACTAACAATAAATTTGAGTACTGATGAGCAAAATCAAAATATTTTAAATACAAAAAAGACAAAAAGGTAATTATTAATAATATCGTACTTTTTTACGCATCGCACGTTTAGCAGCGCCCGAGACAGGGATGTCTCGGCGATATTTTCTGTAGTGCAAAAATCTTACCCAAAACAAGCAGAAAATTGTTACCGTCAACACGTAACCAGCCAAGTAGGTTAGCGTTCGACAAATTTATTGCATCGTTCATCCATACTTAGGTTAGCATTGCAGTTTTACTGCATTATCGATCCATATAGTTTATATGCAGTTTACTGCCCTCTAAGTTCAGGTTTCCATATGTTTTATTATGTATACACAGATCTACAGTATAATATATATATATAATATATATAATTATATATATAATATATATATATATATAATATAATAATATATATAATATATATACTATATATATGAAAAAAAAAAAACAATGACGGAATGTATTTTACCCATAAAACAATATGTTTCACGTTACCTTAAATTCTTTCACATATTAGCATTAAAATCTGGTTTTCTTTCTAATGCAAAATTAACGTTTTTGCTTTATTATTAAATTTTTGGCCCTTTATTAAACCAGGGAGCAATAAAAAAATCAGAATCGGAATGGTTGGTAATGCTTTCTCAAAATTATTTCATTTGAGGGAATTTTTACGAATTTCTCTCAATTTTCCCATTAAATAAAAAAGATATATAATAAAGTTTAATCTATAGCACGGTAATGTCTGTAGTTATATTTACATTATATACGTATACAACTTACTCGCGCTGCGCGTGAACAAGTTGTTACACGGCACCTCTCGCGCTTCAGCGGAAAAGCGGCGGTCTGCCATGCATAACGTCAGCCTGCTGTACATAATGGTATTCGTTTTAGTTTTTATTAATTCAACAAAGCATTATTCAAAAATGACAACGACAAAGAAAATACCAAAAATTATTTTGAAAATGAAAAAAAAAATCTTTTAAGACATAATAAAAAGTACACAAAATCGACTTTATGAAATTTCACAAATTTAATTTAAAATAAATAAAATCTCTTATTTCTGATTTTTAACTTGGATCATAAAATGTATTTCTTAGTTTTACCAAAGTTAAAAAATTTTTTATTGCTCCCAGGTTTAGTAAAGGTCCAAATTTTTGATATTTTCAAGTTTCGTATCTTTCTCATCAGCATCTTAATTAATTGCTAGAATCATATACAATATAGAAAAAAAAAAAAAAGTTGAAAAAAAAAAAACATTTATTTGCGCCATGAAATTATAAATTATCATAATAATATTATTATTATTATTATGATTATATTATTATATTATTATTATTATTATTATTATTATTATTATTATTATTATTATTATTATTATTATTATTATTATTATTATTATTATTATTATTATTATTATTATTATTATTATTATTATTATTATTATTATTATTATTATTATTATTATTATTATTATTAATTCGTTTTCTATAATTAGATAGATACTGAATGAAACGAAACATGGCTAATAGTTTTGGAAGGTTGCCAGAGGTTACTAGATTCTTTAATTAATATTAATTATCTTATTTTACAATACAAAAATCGTTTATAAAATTGCAGAGGCGAAGAAAAATAATTACACAAACAAAAAACAAACAAATAATGTTTCTTCACAAATGGTTAAAAAAATATTTTTGCTTGTCTGTCGAATAAATTTACAAAATATGTTAATCTTTAAAACAATTTTAGAAAAGTTATATATAAATAAGCAAATGAAAATTAATAGTTTCAGCCGTTATTAAATTTCTCCACAGGAATAGAAGCGGTTAATTTATTATATCACTGAACGAAACGATAAAAGTCAAACACGTTGAAACAATCCTAAAATCAAATAAATAAATATCTTATAGGAACAATTGTCCGCTAAAAAATATTTTTTTTCAAATTAGAACTACACATGTTAACTTATACTATGCAAAGATTTTATTTCAACAAAAACAAAATATTTATTAAAATCTTTTTAAATTTTTTAATTATCAATAAAAATATTTTGAAATTTTTTGAAACTATTTTTTACATTTATATTTACTATAATAGTGGTAACTATTTTAGTTATTATTTAATAAAAATTATTTTACAGTGAAAATGTGGCTTTAAAAGAAGTCCTTTTCCAATCTCTGAAACGATTTTTTTGTTTTTCTTTTTTCTGGATTAGTTACCTAGGAAAGTATATTTATAATAATACATTCCAATGATAAAAAAAATTGGCTTAAATAATTATAAATATTAAAATACTTATATATTTATTAGCATTTTAAGTGGTTAAATTTTTTTTTTTTTTTTCGAAAAACTTTGCAATCTGATAGGTGCTGACCCCTAATATCGTAAACTTTTTCGAATCCAATAAGTATTTATCGAAAAATAGTCGATAAAATAGGTCAAAATTAAAAGAAATAATAATAATAATAATAATAATAATAATAATAATAATAATAATAATAATAATAATAATAATAATAATAATAATAATAATAATAATAATAATAATAATACATAAGAAAGATAAAGATGTATAGCGTAACGGATTTTGTGATGCGAAGATTGGCTTTCCACACAGTTTGGTTCTTCACAATAACGTAAATTAAAAGAGTCCATTTGCAATTTCATTTAAGACTTCAAAGTTGACTGCTTTATAGATAGGAGTAAAGATATCATTGCTGGACCTTAATAAGATAAGTTTGATAAACCGTAGAAACACGAATTATCATTTTCTTCGTAGTTACCAGAGGTTGTATCAAGTACTCATTGGGGCAAGCCCATTTTTACAACTACTGAATCTTAGTAACACACGAATTATCGTTTTTTACATTGTTACCAGAGGTTGTATCAAGTACTCACTGGGACAAACCCATTTTAACAGTTACTGAATCTTAGTAACACACTAATCATTTTCTTCATAGTTACTAGAGGTTGCATCAAGTACTCATTGGTGCAAACCCATTTTGACAGTTACTGAATCTTAGTAACACACTAATTATCATTTTCTTCATAGTTACTAGAGGTTGTAGCAAGTACTCATTAGCGTAAACTCATTTTGAAAGTTAGCGCAACTAGGTAACACACGAATTATCGTTTTCTACATTGTTACTAGAGGTTGCATCAAGTACTCATTGGTGCAAACCCATTTTGAGTTACTGAATCTTAGTAACGCACGAAATTATCTTATATTACATTGTTACCAGAGGTTGTATCAAGTACTCACTGGGACAAACCCATTTTAACAGTTACTGAATCTTAGTAACACACTAATCATTGTCTTCATAGTTACTAGAGGTTGTAACAAGTAATTATTGACACAAACCCATTTTGACAGTTACTGAATCTTAATAACACAGTAATTATCATTTTCTACATTGTTACTAGAGGTTCTTTCAAGTACTCATTGGCTCAAACCCATTTTGACAGTTACCGAATCTTGGTAACACAGGAATTATCGTTTTCTACATTGTTACTAGAGGTTGTATCAAGTACTCATTGGCTCAAACCCATTTTGACAGTTACTGAATCTTAGTAACGCACGAAATTATCTTATATTACATTGTTACCAGAGGTTGTATCAAGTACTCACTGGGACAAACCCATTTTAACAGTTACTGAATCTTAGTAACACACTAATGATAGTTACTTGAGGTACTAGAGGTTGTAACAAGTACCCACTGTTACTAACCCAAATTGGCAAGCAATATAGTAGGCGAAAATACACAATGATAGTTTTCTACATTGTTACTAGAGGTTCTTTCAAGTACTCATTGGCTCAAACCCATTTTGACAGTTACCGAATCTTGGTAACACACGAATTATCGTTTTCTACATTGTTACTAGAGGTTGTATCAAGTACTCATTGGCTCAAACCCATTTTGACAGTTACTGAATCTTAGTAACGCACGAAATTATCTTATATTACATTGTTACCAGAGGTATATATATCACATATTTTATATATTTTTTTTATTTTTTTATAGTATAATATATATTTATAATAGATAAAATTTTTTTTTTTTTTTTTTTTGTTTTTTTTAATAAAAAAATTTTATTTTTATTTATTTTTATTTTTTATATATAACTTATGTTATTTTCCTTATCTCATAGTACATTTGTTGTTGACATTCTATAAAATAAAAATAAATAAATAAGAATAATAAAATTACTAGTAAAAATGTTTATCGAACTACTTTTACTACTTTTTACTTATAATATAAAAATTAATTCTCTTCTACTTGAAATATAGTTTCTTCATGTCAGCATCTCGTTCTGATTTTAAGATCGTGTTAACGTCTGCAAATGTCGAATGTAAAGAGCTTCCTTTTATTTATAACACCATACTATAGTAATATCTTTAATAGGCTATTGAGAGTACATTTATTTATAAATATTTCTCACATCCTCTTTAAATAATCATCGACTGGTTGCGTATGTGATGACTATTTTCAGCGCTAACACCATATATATCTATATTTAATTTAAATTAGTCTATCACTTAAAACCATACACTTTCATATTATTCAATATCGAAATGTTCCTCATACTTATTTCCTTTATACTATAGACGACGACTAGTTTTTGGCAGTGACTGCAACAGTTTTATATTATATTATTATTATAATATATATATATATAAACCGATTTTATATCATATACATTAATTTATTTTCCAACACACTGTTATAGATTACCAACAAACGATGCTCCTAATTCCCTATGGAAATATCTTTGCTACGCAGTAGCCCTTCCATTTTATTAAATAATGAATTTATGTCTTCTCAAGTTTTTCCAATAAATAACACATATGAATTATACATTGGAAGCCTTATATAAAAAAGGAAGAAGAAATTTTTTATAGTTTAACTCATACTTTACAAATATTAATACTGCTATATGATTTACTTACTTAACTATTATTATATCAAAAAGAACTAAACCATTAAAATATTAGTTATTAAACAACTTATTCTTCTTACCATCTTATTTAATCATATGAATTTTAGTTTCTTTTCAAAAAATAATATAATGTTAATAAATAAGCTCGAAGCTATGTGAGTTCTGAATTATAATAATTGGAGAGTACACAGAAGTAGATCTTAATTCAAGGGATGTAATAATCATACAATATGAGCTATAGAGCAACAATATAGATGCCTATCTTCTGCTGTAAAACAATATAGATGTTATTATGAAGCAACAATATAGATGTTATTATAATGAGCAAAATCAAAAAACTTTTACATTACTTTTCATAGAAAATATTTAATCCATATATATTGTACTAATAAATAATCTATTAATATTATATATTATTATATTATATATATTATTATATATATATATTATATATATTATATTATATTATATATATATAATTAATTAATATTCATGTATACTTAAATTATTATAAATATATAAAATATTATTATTATATAATATTAGATAATATATAATTATAATATATACATATTTATGAAAAACTTAAACAAATGTACGTATAGGGCCAAATTCAAATTAACAATATTCAGTAAATCATTTTTGAGTGTTTGAGACTACACATTGTATTATAGGCATCTAAAAGTAGAGAAAATAACAGTAGGTAGCTATAGCCACCTGGAGTATACCATTAATCTTTATTGAATTAATTATTATTATTTTGCTTAATAAAATGTTCAGTTTCAAATATTTCACTTATCTGAATAAGAGTTTCGTAGTTATCTCGGACGAAAGGTAATATTAGTAGAATATGTGTAAGTCACTTAATATTAAGAAATAAAATATGTCATTAATTAATCAATTCTAATATTGGTGTCTGAACATCGGAGTAGTTTTTTCATATATTTGTATATAAATACTACAATACATACATATATATATACATAATCATACATAATATATTATATATTTAATATTATATAGTATATTAATATATATATTATATATAATAATATATATAATTACTTATAATAATATATATTAATATTATATATTAAATATATTTTATTTTATTTATATTATATATATATTTATTATATTAATATACTATAATAAATTAATATTTATTATATAAATATAATGGTTATGATTGATAATTTAATAATTGATGATAATTAATTATATTATTAAATTAATTATATATATATATATATTATATATTTATATGAATATATATATATCTAATATATCTATAATATATATATAATAATATATATATCTATATATATTTTATATAATATATATATATATATATTATATATATATATTATATATATTATATATTATATATATATTATTAATTATTATTATATTTAATATATTATATATGTATATATTATATTTATATTATATATATATATAATATTATATATATATATATAATATATATATTATATATATATATATATTTAATTATATATATATATATTAATATATTATATATTATATATTAATATAATTATATATATATATATATATTATATTATATATTATATATATTATATTATAATAATTAAGTATATGATATAAATAGTATACTATAATTATTAATACATGGAGTACTCGAAAAATCGTTTGTTCTTTATCTCAGTTATTTAGGAAACACAATAATCCCTCTATATCTAGTGAGTCGAATGATAATGTTCCTTATACGTCATTAGCCTACTTAAGATAATTCTGGTCACTATTCATCACTAAATAGATTACTTAAAATTTAGATGAATATATTCCATACGATATATTCACATCAGTAAAGTATACGAAATTGATGCTATAGCATGCATTCATATTTATCAGTTTTTATAATCTCTTCTTTAATTAATAAATATTTGTTGAATATAACGATGTGATAATTTAATAAATGATAAATAAATTATTATTAATTATGATTTATTAAAATTGTTAATTATTTAATGATATATTATTTATTTAATTATTAATATAATAAATTTAATAGATATCTCGAGAAGGACTTGCTTTCCATGGTTAATGTAACGTTCTGATGAGAATAATCACCATTGAAGTGAATTTTTTGAAGTGGGTTAACAGGGAATGAATAGTGGTGTAATAGGTTGAATGTTATGGCTTAGTGTGCATAATATTGTTGAAGGCAGGAGCGGCGGGTTCTTCTAGTTTCAGGAGTGAAACGTATCTAGTTTGCGTGTGTTTTAAGAACGTTAGCATGAGGATTTTATCATTGAATTTATGATATTTTGTGATTTAGTGATTACTTAGTCTAAAAGAAATATCAATGAAGGACTTTTTACATACAACATAGTTTCGTACAGAAGACATTATTGCACAATGACGCTTTCCCAATATAGTTATTGAATTAGTTTAATTTATTTAATAATGACAATCTAACATCGTTCTGAAACATATATATAATAATATATTATAAACAATAAACTATGTTTGAAACCTCACAATCTGATCTATTGATACTACTATAAAAAATATATAAACTATATATCAACTAAATTAAAGATAGATTAAAAATAATGTATATATAAGTTTATGTCGATACAAAAATTGATCTATAAATTATCATTTATTACTACGTTATTATCATGTTTGTAATATAAATATATACATTTAAGTAATATTTAATATATATATGTAATTTTGGTATATTATGATTATGCAGCTCTTTTCAATATTATACTCATATATACATATATAAATATTATCATATAGTTGGTTTAAATATACCTATTTTATTATTATTGCCTTATATCTTTCTAATTTATATTATATTAATATTATATGTATATATACTCTATATTATTCACTATATTAGTATTTAGAATTTGTACTTTTATATATTACTTGACATTTCAAATATGACGGTATTTAGCTTCGAAATCTATAAACTTTTTTTTCGTCTGTATCAACATAATATCAGTATGATATCACTGCATTGTAATCACTACTTAATGAAAATAATTATATGATAAGTGGAGTAATCGCTCTGATACTTCGGAAGGCCAGTGCATGCTAACAGAAGTTAATTTCTATTTTTTTGTTTCGTATAGATTTTTAATAATATACGAAATTTAATCCTAGATTAGTTTCTTACAGAGTTTAAATCCCATATAAAATTTAAACAGCACTTTATTTTGACTTTTGTAGCAAGATTTCTTGTGTCTTTTGGCTTGTAGGTTTTCTCTTTATATTGAATGTGTGCTTAAACTAGGCAACAGTTCATTAACATTGCTATTTAATATTTTTATTTGATATATAAATACTGTAACCCTTACAAGGTAATTCCACGTCTCATAATATTAGATGTTTGGTAATGTAATGTAATAAGAAAGGGAGGTATAATTTATTTCCTTCTATCTTTTCTATCTCTTTCATCTTACTCTCTAATATATATTAGTTAGATAGTTATTATTGTAATGTAATAATATATTATATATAATATATAAATATATACTATAATTATATTATAATATTATATATATATATATGATATATATATTATATATATATTTATATAATATTTATATAATATATTAATTAAATTAAGACTGCTACTGTGACGAGAGAGTCACGGTGCAAGTTGAATTTCTGTATAATTATACTATATATTATATATATATATATAATATATATATATTATATATATATTATATATTATTATTATATATATTATTTTATATAATTTATATAATAAATTAATATAATTATAAATATTATATATTATTAATACTGATATATATATTTAATATTATATTAATTAATATTATATATATTATATAATATATATTTTACATATTATATATTATTATAAATATTAATAATATATTATGTTTAATAATATATATATATATATTATTATATTATATATATATAATATATTTTATTAATATTAATATTTTAATATAATATATATATATATATATAATTAATATATTATTAATATTAATATATGATATTATATTAATATTATATTAAATATTAATATTTTTAAATATATTATATTTCTAAATATATATATATAATATATTATATAATAAATATATATAGAAATATAATTTAGTATTTAAATATTATAATATATTATTAATTTATATATATATATATATATATTATATAACATTAGGTAAATATAATAAAATCACTAAATATATATATTATATTAATACTTAATCTATATATATATAGGCTTATACTAATATCTCATATGGATATTCAAAGCCCTAATATATCTATGGTATATAGTGATATAGGGTGTGTATCCTCTAATTAATATTAACGTTCCGGTAATCGCTAATGAACGATATATACTCAAAAGCTCTGGAGATGTGAATAATAAGAATCATATCTACAACAATTTCACCTATATATTAATATATATATATATTATATATATTATATATTAATTTTATAATATATTGTTATTATTATATAGCATATATATATATATATATATAGTATAATATATATATTTTTTAAATAATTTGACTCCTGTCATTATACAAGTTAAAAACATATTTTTGTTTATTTGTATATTATAGGTGAAAATAGGGGGGACGAATTTCTTTCTTTAATAATAAAAAATTATGATTAAAACAAATTTTTGTTAGCTTTGCCGAAGACATTTAGGCTCTTTTCAGAAGTAAAAATTACAGGAACTGAATTGTTTAAAATACTATATTTATTTCTTTTTTATGCGTGGAGAAATGGGGTGCAAAGATGGAGGATATAGCATGTAGCAATGTAGTGCTGTAGGAGGTAGCGATGTATCGAGTTTTATTTTTTTAAATTTGCAGATCGTTTTTTTATTTTCAATTTTTTCATCCTATGTGATTATATTTATAATACTATATTATATATATTATATAATGATTACTTTTATCTTTATGTTATTCTTTATTTTATACAGTAGTTTATTCTTTATTCTTTTAAAGATCGAATTTTTGTTCATTACCTTTATCTTTATGTATATTTCTTTATTTTGTTATTTATTTTATTATTCATCTAATATATTTATTGCTGAATAACCTGGACCCCTATTTGCTTTGAACGTTAAATGCTTATAATTATATATACTACTCATATCTATAATTGAGTATTATACTAATCCGGTAAGCATCATGTTGTATTTAAAGTAAAGGTATGGTACGAATAGAGCCACAGGGAGTGAGCGGTGTAGGATGAGAGAGGATGTGGTGACGAGTGCCGGATGGCGAGTGGCGGATGGCAATTCACAAATAATATTGCGCACATTTAGATTGTAGGCAGTATCTTGAATGCAGAATAAGAAGAATAATAAAGATGCGAGTGTTGGATGACGGTGTGCGGATGACTCGGAACAATAGAAAAAATTAGTAGGTGCGTGTAGAAGTACTGGGATAGGTGTGCGTAAGCCTATTTTGATCGACGCACTGAGAACAAAATAAGCATTCTGTCCTAAATATTTTCCAGAACTTAAAAAAATGAAAAAGTTAAAATTGAGTTAATAAATATATGTATAATTATAATATATAATTAAATATTATATATATAATAATTAATAGTTAATATATAATAAATATTATATAAATATAAATATTCAATATATTTCTATATTATAATATTATTTTATAATAAGTATAATATATATATATATTAATTATAATAGTATATTAATTATATTTTTTATATATTATCATAAAACTTTGAAGTAAAAGTTCTATATTTTTTATAATATAAACACAGTATAATATAATTATTAGATTTATATTATTATTCTATTAACTTTCAATTCAATGTCTACACACTAAAAAATGAAATATATATTTTTGATACCTCTATTTTTCTTCTCTTCCTTATTTATATCTTTTCAACTAGTTATCTATAGATATATAAAAATAGATTCATCAGTCTTCCAAGCAAATATATTTATAATTATCCAAAGATATATATAAAATAAAGGTTTTTCATAGGTAGTTTATGAAAAATTCTTGTCTTTTCGTATGATCAAAATAAGCTCTCCA
Source organism: Trachelipus rathkii (assembly GCA_015478945.1). Classification (NCBI taxonomy): domain Eukaryota; kingdom Metazoa; phylum Arthropoda; class Malacostraca; order Isopoda; family Trachelipodidae; genus Trachelipus; species Trachelipus rathkii. The sequence goes on from JABUQX010070925.1 coordinate 11,650, forward strand.
CGATGTGGGTGAAGCAGTATGTAAGAAAGTGTGCGCGTTATAACTTATATATACTATTTAAAATAATTATATTATATTTTTATTATTTAGTTTATATAACCTCTGATCTATAAAGATTTTAATGGTGTTTATTTATTATATCACTTTTATACGGTTTGTCTAATAATGCTAGGTAAGTATAATAAAATATCTTATATATCTAAGTATGAATTTTGATCTTTGTTCTCGATATAAATTTATTATTGAACTAGATAACCGATAAATATTAATAGTGTTAATGGAATAATATGAGTGTTATGTTTTTATTACTAGTCTCTATCTCTATTATCTAACTTACTATATTTATTCTTACTTATATATATATCATATTATATATTATCGTATATCATAATCTCTTTCTTATCGTGCTTCTCGTATCTCTTTATATATGTATATATATATATATATATCTGATAATATTATTAAAATCCTATATTAATATTATTATATATCATATATTGATTATTATACTATAATATCTATATATATATATCTACAGTATTCTTACTAATATCTATATCCTCTATTATATAGTATATATAATACCTTATATATATACTATAATTAACTATTCTTATATATACTATCTAATATATATATATATATATTTCTAATATACTTTATAATTACATATATATATTTATAATATATATTTATATTAACTTATTATTATCTTCTATCTATCTATATATATACTCCTTCTCGCTCTCTCTCTCTGATCTTACGTATATAATATCAGCATATACACTAACATACGTTACACACACTATACATATATATCACTCATACGTATTATATACTTTATTACTATCAATCATAATTACATATATATTATATTATATTATAGTATAATTATATTCTATATATTATATTCATAATCTAACAACACTCTCATGCAGCCTACACAATCACTTATAATCTATAACATATATTATATATATAATATATATAATATATATATTTATATATATTTATATATAATATTAATATATTAATTATATTATTATTATATTTTATGTATATATATAATTTATTATATTATATATCTAATATATCTTAAATATAATAATTTATATATATTTTTATATATATATATTTATTATATATATATGAATATTATTTATATATATTATAGAGAGTATATAATTATATATTAGATAAGTCATGTATGATACATATATAGTTAAGATAGATAGGATATATTATGATGATAGTTATGTAATATATGAGATAATAGTATAGTATAATTATAATATTCTATATTAGTAAGAGAGGTATTTTCCTGTTTATCTATTAATAATTAATATTTATTTTTAATATTGTATGTTATGCTATCCTTGTCCGTTAGGTTTGTAATTTGGTTTATAGTTTAGTTGTCTAGTTAGGAGACTAAGAAGTAAAGGAACATGTTCGGTTTAGGTAAAGAAGATTATTTTTAATATTGTACTAGTATATCACAGTAAAATTAGCTCTGATCGTTTGTATTTTTTATATATTTACTTAATCATGCTTATGATGATTGGTTTAATATTCAATTTGCATATTTGGAGAGGTGCTTAGATCAATCGAAACTTAAAAAGAGTGATGGATATAGAAAACGAATAACGTTTTCATTAATAATGATTCATTGTCCATCGTATACTTTTGTTAAAATGCAACAAATGTTAAAAGATCTCAAATAAATTTTGGGCGAATGGAGTGTGTTCTAGCCATTATGTCTCGTCTTTTTTCTTTGTTTCAACTTTACTACTTCATTGTTAGAATAATTACTGCTCTTTAGAGTATTACAGAGAGAATGACCAATTAAAGTGTTGTGAAGTATAATAAATAATTAATCTTTATGATTGGAGTAAAAATGATAAATTGGTGATAAATGAATTGTCAATTGGATAGGAGTCAAATTGGTGAAGAGGCGAATCAGGGCCAAAGAGATTAATAAATCTCTGTTGAAGTTTGCTCTTCCTTTCTGATGATGATTTTGTATGTGTAGGCAACATGTTATAATAACTTCTGCCTCATTTTTTTTTAGTTTATACTTACTGGAGTCTGATCGAATTATAAGATGTGGCCAGCATAATGATTGTTTATATATTGTGTGTGAGTAAGGATTTGCTGTTGTTTGTTTAGATGGTACGATAGTCTATTTTTGCTAATATGTAATATGATCAGATAATGGTGAGGGTCATTTTGCGCTTTGTATGTTAAATCAAAAAAGAACGTAACATGAATTTTTTTATATGTTTAGGAAAATATATTTAAGTTCAGATATCCATGAAACAAGAAGTTATGAACACTTCAATCGTTGGGGATAGGTTCCATTTCGGTGAACATTCTCATTAAATAGTATGAGTTATATTTAAGAATAATGAAGTTACTGGTTAGACACGATATAAGAATGACAAGATTGTATTCGAGTGAACATGAACCATTGGACTTATCGTGAAATAAATGATACAACTGAGCTGCTAGCTCGAGTAATAAAGAAATTGATGTAATTTGAGTTAATGTATGATATGTATATGTTACGGTTGATAGTGATAATGCTCTAAATCATTGGATATGTAATTTTTAGTAGATATAAGTAAGTATTATTAAGTTCTGAAACTTTTAGTTTTAATAAATTTTCTTAACTTTTCTTACTTTACTAAAATTGATAAGTCAGTATACTATGTGTTTTCTATTGAGTTAAGTGTGTTTAGAAGTAAGTAAGAGTGTAATACTTATTCTAAATAGGATTAAAAACTAAAGAATTTTAAACCGGTTAGATTGAATAACAGATAATGTAAATTATACATTGCTATTAATATTGTAAAATTGTTATTTAATATCTTACTTATTTTATAGATTTTATATCGTTTCAATTGTATATTATTGGTTATTTATTATATTTAAATTTTCAAGAGTTAAGATATCATGCTTCGTTTTATCTTTCAAAGTTGGAATTGTGAGTGATTAATTGACTTTTACTATTTATTCCTTTACTTAATTTTTATCTATGTTTGCTGCTAATAAATAGTTTTTATAACCCTGAGAATTGATACATTCTTACTTTCAGTGAGAAGATATAAATTACGTAATTGCATAATGTACGGTTTTTGCGATGTCATATTGGGAACAATATCGAGTATATATTTATAACTACATTGGAGTAATGATATGCCATTTAGCGTGATAATTGCTTTTCACGTTGATATTCGTATAGATGGATATATCTAAGTATATAATGACTATTATAAATTTATCATTGAATTACTAGATTTAATCAGTGAAATTTTTGTGATGATCCTAGCAATGTACTGGCAACTGTATAACCTATATTAAGTAATCGATGATACTAGTCTTCATTTCTTAATATCTAATTGTACTATGCAAAGTATAGATATATTAAATTTTTCTAAACTATTGTTATTGTCAAGGTAGACTTTCTATAATTTTAAATTCAGTGAAGTTTATCCGATGTTTACGAGTGGCGGAATGAATTAATTATAATTTTATAATATTTAGTGAATGCGTAAAGGTGTATCAGAATAATGTATATTAATATATGTATATACTATATAATATATTATCTATATTATATATATATATTTATTAATATTAATATAAAAATAGTATTGATCTTGTAAGTAAAACCATCTGCTCCTATTCGATGAATGTACAGTTGTATAGTTATTTTTTATTGTATGATATAATAGTTCACTTGAGAGAATATTTTAATTCATAAAATATATATTTTAGGATATTAATATATTATATTATCTTCTAATTGTAATTACTAAGTGTATATCATATTTTATAATAAAATTACTAATATAAAATCAAAACAAATAAAACGGATAATACATAAGCTTTTAGTGTTCCTACTATACTATCATATGATGTGAGTATCAAGATTTTGGAGTACAAGCGAAGGGCTTGTGAGGATTCGCGTATTATTTGTTTTGTTTTTTTGAATTAGGTAATTGTAAGTTAAGGCTTGTTATTTGTTGCTATAATTTACAAAGTGACGTAATTTTGCTCGTTTATATATGTTGCTTCATAATATTTTTTTGTGCACTAAACCTAAACCTGTGATTGTTTTCTGTTTTTGGTGCGGTTTTCTATTTTATCCAATGCAAGTGACTGAGTGAGTTTGAGCTAAGTATGCTATTGGACCATATTTAATTAAGCACTATAAAATTTATAACAATTGTTATTTGTTTATATACACTATCAGTACTTAAATTATTAAACTACTATGTACTACTATTTACGATAAGTTAACTCTATCTTACTTAAATTAACTTATAATAATAATATTATATTAATAAATATAATATAATTAATTAATTCATAATAATTTAATATAAATATATTTTATTTTTATTTGTATTATTTATTATTATTATTTTATATAATTTATTATTTAATATTATTATTTCATTATATTTAATTTGTTTTTTATTTAATTTATATATTAATTAAAATTAGTTTTATATTTAATTAATATAATTTTTTTTAAAAAAAAAAAGTTAATAATAATATTTTTGGAGTAGACATTTATCAATATTTTTCAGAAAAGAAAAATCTTCTAAGTAAATGACATCAAAGGATTTATGGTTAGCAAGACATTAATACTAAGCTTCTTATTATCTATATATTTATTTTAATATAATATTACTAACGCGAGAAGAATATTAAGAGGAGCAATCTAACAGAATAAAGATCAAATTTGCGTATAGATAGTTATGCGGTAGTTTAAATTGTTAATTATATAATTTATCAATTTCGTTGAGTAAATATTTTTTACTTCTTTTAAGTTTACTAGAGGGTGAATCCTTTATAATTCGCAATTCATAAGTTAATAAATATAGTGCTGTTTTAATTGTTATATTTGCAGGTTGATTCAGTCCGAATTGGAATGATTAGCACTAATTTGCTTCAACATGAGACTAAAAGGGAAATCCTTTCATTGTAAAGATGCATTCTGCTGCTCGATAAGTCGATATAATTTTTTTTTTATACTTGAATTAATACATTAGGTGTGCCACTAGGGGAGTGAGATTTTTTTTGTATAGCATATATTCTAAGTTGATCCAGCCATCTTTGAATAGTGCATCAAATTTTCATCTTTGAAAGAGATTGTTCTCTTTTTTTCTTTTCTTTTTCTTCAAAATTTTAATCATTTATAGAGAAAATATCTTTTACTTTTTGATTTTTATCATCTAAGTAAGTCTATCTTTTGATAGGAATTCCTTCATGCAACGATGTAGGTGATTTTTAAATTAGTGGTGCTTCTTTCTTTGCGAGAATAAGTGTTATTGTTAATTAATTAATTTAGGGGATGATCCAATATTTTAGGTTTTGGCCCCATTTTAGCCTCCACATAAAAATGAAATTCTAATTCGGATTATCAGCCGAGTTTTGACACTATAACACAAAACGATGTTTCTTTGCTCTACCGAAACGCTTGTTTTTCTCCATCGGGGTTTTTCCTTTTGTCTGTAGTCATTCTTTGACAATTTCAGAATTTTCAAAACCTGTTTTTGACTTTTTTAGACGTATACTTCCAGAATTTTTTTCGAACTGGTTATAAACTTGTAATTATGCTAGAATGGCTCGCATTAGCTTTGAATAATTAGTATTACTTTTCGATTTTTTAAGTTTCTGATTGTCAGGTTGTAATTTCCAAGCCCACTTTTGTTTGGATTTTGAAATGAAAAATTGAGATAATTTTTTTTCGTTCTCTGGCGAAGTGAACGAAATTTTTAGGCTTATGTAGTCGGGGAGAGGCATAGATTTTTTTACTTAGAATAGCTTTGTATTGCATAAATTTTTGGATTTAGTTTCTTGAAATTTAAAAAAATATTTGTGAAATTTGATTTTAAAAAATTTTAGGATCTTATGTATACAAAAATTTTTAAGTAAAAAAGGTCTATCAAGTCTCGCCCACCTATATGAATAAGACCCTAAAGAAGATGATATTCATAAGTTATGAAACAAAAAAAATATCTCAATATATGTATTAACATTGCTAATTTTTTTGAAAAAGTGAAGTATTAAGATATTTTTTTTTTTTCTACTAATTTTCGACGATCAACATAAATTTTCAGAGCTTAGTATAGTTGTTGGGGAGTTGTTTAAACTTTTTAGCTTAAATAGTAATGTTAAGAAAAGAGCTTCTAATAAGGAAAAAATTGTTTTAAATTTTCTCCAAAATTTTTTTTTCCGTTGAAAATTTTTTCCAAAGACAAATCCAAAATATTGCATATACAAAGAAATTATTTCTACGTAAAAAATGTGCTCTTCCCGACGTACATATCCTGCTTAAATTTCATAATTTTGCAGAAGCAGGAAAAAAACTATGCAATTTTTTATTTCAAACTCCAAAATAATAGTTTTGGAAATTTGGACAACGTGAGCCAGAACTCAAAAAATGAATAATGTTAATGAAGAGCTTGTTAATTAAACGACCATTATGTGGGATAATTCTCATACTTCTATGCATGATTTAAAGTTTGAAGTCTTTCGATAAAAAATTCTGGAATTGACTCGAAAGTCATAAAGCATGGGGTCTTTTGTAAAGAAGTAGATTCTTATTTATGACAAAAGAGTCATTATTCATAAATAAACCTAACATTTTTACCACTAACTGTGTATCTTTTTTTAATATTTTTTTTGTATGTAGACTAAATAAACTAGCTTCAGTTTTGTTTTGTGTGAGTGATTTAAGGTTAATAGAGGCGCTGTTTTAAATGCGTGTATAATTGTTAAATTTTGATTTGTTATTCATTATTTTAGTGGTGTGTCCGAGAATGAAATCTATTTGGTTATGGGAATGTGCTATTATAATGTGATTCTTTTTATAGGGTTGGGATTAGTTTAATGTTACGTTAGTTGCATAGGTTAGAGGAATTAGGTTTGGTTTAGTATTCAGATTAAGCTTATGTTTGTTTAATATCAGATGATTACTGTGGTTTAGTATAAGAGGTTAAAGGTTTCTGCCAAGTTTATGGAAGGTTTAATGGTTTTGGACATTTTAAACTAGTTTAGGGCTTAAATTGCAAGTGTTGGTGATGCTTAGTTATCGAAAAGGAAATTAGGTTTATGCGTTAGTATTAATTTTTGTAGTTAGTTATTATATATAACATAATAGCTTTAACATTTATCCGTTATATAATATAATTAATAATATTATATCACATTATATTATTTTTTTTATTTATTCCTTATTTATTAAAAGAAGTAGAAGTAAATATATATAGAATATAAGTATTACTCGTTAAATTTATTTATTAGTATGAAGAAGTTCTTTATGTTTATTCTTATTAATTGTTTGTTTGCTCAATTATTTCTTTAGATTAATAAATGTTTACTCTTTACATATTGATATATAAAAAAAGTTGAAATATATTATTATATATTTATTTAGTATTCACCTACATAAGTATATCGTTTCTATTAGTGATAATATAATATGAGTATATAATAGAGAGTATTTTTGATAATAAAGGATAATAACTTTCACTTTAACACTGCATAAGTTGCGGTTAGTGATGTATATACTAGTTAGGCAAAACCGATATATATAAAATATATATATGATAGTTTGACGAGATAGGTTGCAAGTTGCGAGTTGTATATTCGCATACTTTGCACTTTGCAATTTCTTTAATGTAACAGTTTTTCAATTTTTACTTATAATATATATATATATATTATATTAATTATATTATAATAATTCTTTCATTTCTGATAAGCTTCACTATATTCTGGCTATAATAGTATTTTCATACTCCATGTATATATTGAATATTTTTTTTCTTATTTTTTTTTTTTTCATTTTTTTTTTATTGATCTATTCTCTTCTTATCCTTTCACACAAGACTTTATTATTCATATAGTAAATTTTTTACTTAAGTCGGTTTTTTATCGCGGTCGTCAATTTAGTTCTTATCACTTCCTTTAGACTTATATATTAATATATATAATTACTATATATGTTATAATTATGAAGTAATATTGATATAATTATATAGTAAATATTATTATAGTTTATAGTAGTATATTATTAGTAGTAATATTATAGTTTATATTAAATATATTCTGAATTAAATATTAATTACTATGTTTGATATCTCATTTATATATATTATATGTTATATTTGAAGTATTGCAGAATGTAGTATATATAATTATAAGTAAGTTTAATATATATATGCATAACTATGCATAACTATAACTATAACTAATAATGTTGTAACGTATATGGGTACATATAATATATATATATAGTAATAATAGGAGTATATAATTATAATTATTATAAAATTGTTAAATAGCTTTATATTTCATATATTATAAAGTATATTATATAAAGATTATATATATATTATATATAAGATCGACGTATATATGTTTCGTGTGGAGTTTGCTATTACCAACGATTGTGATATATATTAATATATATATGTGAGTATATATAATATTATACTTCTATGACTTATAGTATAATATTAATCAGTGATAAGATTTAATATTAAATGGTGTAGTTTTAGTATTTAGGTTTAAATATATGAACGACTTTTATAATGATATTAAATAAATAATAGTGATATAGGGGTAGTTGATTATGTATTGTGATTAAATTATATAATATATTAGTTAATTATATATAATATTATATATATATAATATGTATTATTATATATATATTTATATATTGTATTTATAACTAGTTAGTATTAATTGAAGTTGCTATAGCCCGGTAATTAATAATAAATTGTGTTTATAATCTTTATTAAATATAGATCAGAATTATCTAATATATAATAAAGAATAATAAAATAACGTAATCTGTGAAGGTAATTAGTAGTTAATATAAATATATTAAAAAATAATAATAATAATAGGCAGTTTATAAAATGTATAATAATACCTATTATAAAATTTAAACGCTGCTATTATCGTCCGATATTTTTTAGTGGAACGTTAAAATGGGGGTTCTACTTATTGTTTCTTGATATCTCTTAAATATAATATATGATTTATTTAACGCTTAGACATTGGAAATGGGTTAAGGTTATGTCATAGCAATATGATAAGTGAAAGCTTATGTTTAATTCATAATGGATAATCGGGTGTCTTAGATACAAATAATAATAATATATTTTAACACAAGTTTCTTTAGTTACTTCATTGAACAAAGCTTAGTTCATCATTCAATTAATCTGACTTAATAAATTACATATTATTATTATATTAAAGCTAAATATAATTATATAAAATAATTAGTATAATTAGGAGTATAAAAGTCAGGATATATACTAGAATAAAATGGAAAAAATCTGGTACATTAAATCATAATAATTGAAACATTTTTTTGCTTAACTATATATTTATAATATATATATAATATAAAAATATAAATATTATCATATATAATATATATATTATATTATATTATATATATTAATAATATATAATAATATTAATATTTATAAGTATTATTATAATACTATATTATAAATACTAGTATATATATAATATAGGTAATTATATATATATATTATATTAATATATTTATATTATATATAAATATTTATATCATAGTTACGAGACAACACATCGATCGTAGCTAATCATAAATTAGCATTGCGTAGGTTGCGAGCGTGTATTGTTGCCTTGCTCAGCAGGCAAAAAAATTAACCATTCTCACTAGAGTTGGCCACTGCATATTTGCGGTGCGGTTGCGCAAGTGATGAACGACAATTCCAGTGTGCCTGGCGTCAGGTTGGTTTATTATATAAAGTATAAGCAGAAGGGTCGGGTGCTTGCGTGGCGAGCTCTACTGTGAATGCGGGAGCGGGGGTGGGGCGGGATAGTAGGGTGGCGAAATTGCGGTTGTTTCGCTTCCAACACATATTAATGGATCTATCAATCACATCCAATAGGCTACTAGGAGGGGAGTAAAATATTTATTGTAGGGGCGAGGATCAATTACACCAAGGGTCGAACTTCTGCATCGCTCTTCTCAACTGGAGTTTATTTTCATCAACACGAATTACAAATGAACATATATATAATTATATACATATAATAAATAAATATATTGATTTATTTTATAATTTATATAATTATTATGTTAACATAAAAAAAATAAAAATTTTACCGGATCAACCGATCTATATATATATTATATTAGTAGTAAATAGCAACAGTATAAAAATTAAAATATATGAATATATATAATACAATATGATAGTATTATATATACATCTAGATTAACTATTATATATATTATTTTATTATATTAATATACTTTATTTTAAGGTATGTATCTATAAAATATATATATAAACATATAGCGAACTATATATATATATAGTATTATTACTTTTTAACTTTTATTTATTTATAATCTATATATATTATATATTTATATATAATATAATATTATATAATATAATATATATTATATATATAAACTATTTTATCAATTAATTATTATAACTATATTATATAGTATCAATATAATAATTGAAATATATTGATATTAATATATATATATATACTATATATATATATATATATACTATAATTAGATATATATATATATTATATATATATATATATAATATATATATATTATATATATATATATAAATATTATATATTATATATATAATTATATATATATATTATTATACCTGATTATATATTTATGCATAATATAAAATATATATAACTATATAATAATTATATTAATTATATATATATATATTATATATATGTATTATATATAGTACCAGTATATATTTTATGATTGTGATTTTTTTTTATTCAAGATTCAGACTCTCACTCATCTTGCGGCTGACCTGGCTTTCGTCGAAAAATATGTTTCACCCCTGGTACAGGATCACAGTTTTTGAACTTCACATCATTGATGTTACTGGTGATTTACTTAATATTCCTAATATTATTTTTCTATAAGTATATAAGTATAGCAATTTATGTGAAGGTCTTAATACTTTGAATGCTCTGAAAATACTTCTACTAAATTATTTAGAGTAATAACACATCCATCGCTACTATTTCGTGATTTCAGATGTTGAACAAGTTTACGTAGTCCTCACGTTTCGCGTTAAACTCGGAATTACAATATTAGAAAGATTCACGAGTTTCTTTATAGATGTTTGGAATAAAGAATACAGGTATTACAGGTTAGCTACCAACGGACCAAGCTTTTTTTTCAAAGGATTCTAACAAATATATCTCACATGTTACTATCATACTGAGGAAATGACGTTAGAGTGTGATGTATCAACCGATATCTGTTTGATTCTCATAACATTTTTCAGGATATCTTCTGCTTCATGTCCTTTAGTGATTTATCTTTCACATTTTATAACTACAAAACATAGTAATTATTCATTAAAGTATGATGTTTGCGCGACGTCTTGTTCATACCTGAAATAACACACAGTGAACAGATTTCTCGCATTTATTATTTCTAAACCCCCAGGCATAATATTGTACTAGTTTGTCTTTGCTGTTCTCAGTTATCTTTGCCTTTACATCTCCATTTATGCCATTGTTCAATGGTCGCACATTCTACAGGATAGACTTCTGAAAACTCGCTTTTGAAAGATTTCGGAGACTTATCTCTTGGTCTTCCACCTTTTTAGATTACACCTATATTTTATATTGAATATCAAGAATAGCTTATTGTACACAATGTCATGTGAATGTTTTTCCGTTTATGTTGTGCGGTGGTCTTTATTGAGTCCATTGACATGTAAATTTAGCAGAATTCGAATAGAATCATTATAAAAATCAGCTCTCCCGCGGGTAAGAAATCGTCCCTTCTTGCAAAAAATCAAAATAAGAGAATAATTAAACTTAATGAATGAATATTGCTTATTTTATGGATATTCTAAATAACATTGATGTTGAGTTTATAGAGATAATGAAACTGAATTTATTATCGTTTCGATGAAGAGAGTTGCAATGAGTTAAACCGGACCATCAGGTTGCTTATAAAAGTATGAATTAATATTAATGATACAAAAGTGGTTATAAGGAAAATAAAAGAAAATAGTAAAAAAATAATTCCTTTCAGGTAGGAGATTCTTTGGAGTTGAGTTGGGTTGTTCAATGTAATAGATTTATTACTTTATCTTCCTTGAT
>JABUQX010070926.1:0-2500 GCA_015478945.1 Trachelipus rathkii
GTATTTCATTGATATTCATGCTATCTAATGTGTTTGCCAATGATGATTTATCAGTTTTTCTCATTTCCTGGGTACTATGGTCAAATAATGAAGTTAGTAGAGTGGATAACTCGTAATTGAAAAACTCCCTTGCATCTTGAGCATTTTTATCCAAGGAGATACAAGCAAGCATCCTCTGTGTTAAAAGACGCGAATCTACATGATGAGTCTCACCAGCAATAACAATTCCTTTTTTCAACACCTTCATGGGTACTGCCTGGTCTGATTTCAATAAAGCTTCATCTTTAAAATGTTTGCCTGACCTATCGAAACCTGCTTCAGATCATTGCGTTTGCCACCGATTAGGATATCCAAAAAAGTTGGTAAAACAGGGGGTAAATATGTCTTGTTTTCTTCAACGGATGCAATATCTGATGCACTAGGATAAAAGTCCTTATTTTTGTACAACAAATTTATTTCAGTTCTGATCAGTTTTGCTGCAGACTCGATTAATCTAAATTTTTCTTCATCAGGGTCATCAAGTCTTTTTTGTTTGTGATAGTCCAAGATTATGTTTGATACAGTTTTTCCAAATGTTATCATGTTACATTTCCCATCTGTGCCTGATATTATGATGTTGTCACCAAACCAGTCTTGCAATTTTTTCTTCAAATGTCTAGAAGTGTAAGGCTCACTTCCCTCTGGTAAAAAACTACGCATTTTTTCCCACTAAGTCACTGACAGATATTGGCTCTTGACAGTTTTCTTGTAACCACTCACATGTCTTTACCAAAGCATCAGAACTATCAGTGTCAACCGGACGGCCTACTGATGTGGGCAATCCTCCACTGCCTTCAGGAGTATACTTCACAGGAATGGGTTTGCCGCTCCTAAAATTGACACTGCACACTTGGTGATATCGAGCTTCTGCAGCAGGTAAATCTATGACTGAAAGCATCCTCGCGTGTACATTTGCTGCCCATAAATCACTTCTAGTACTGCATACTTTCAAAATTGTCTCGCGAAACTGGAAAGTACGCACAGGAATGACTGCCATTTTTTTACGCTTTTCATAATCCATAATAATCTGCCTACAAAACAAACAATTCTCTTTGAAACTGAACGACACAACTCTTCCTCGTAGCGTTCTCGAGATGGTCGAAGGAATATCATCTTTCGATGTTTTCAGTTTTATATCACTTTTAATTTTTATAGGATTTACGTATGCACGTCGACATTCTGTATACACTTTAACAGCACCAATAGGTATGGGATTGAAAAGTTCATGAATTTTTTCATCTCTTTGTTTGTTCGCGTTGATAATTCCCGTCAAGCCTTTGCTGTTTAATGCGATATAGGGAGTATTGTCACAAAGCACATTATACACCAAGAAGTAGGTTTCTTCTTCCATTTTTCTTATGATTATTTCTTCGCTCAAAATAAAGATTACCAACCTGAAACAGATAATAAAGAAAATTAAAATTAGTCTCCCATTTAAGGTGTAAATACAGGTTCGTGTTAATATAATTTTTTAATAATTTTCCCCCTACTTCATCTTGGTAAACATTTTACTTTTAAAATCCAATATCATTTTCTTTTTCAGCATGAAATTTCTTCTAATTTGAAACAACATTTGATTTTTTTGTTTAAAATTTTTAAAGTTTTTTAAAGATGGTTACCAAAAAAACGCATTTTGCGTGACAGTACGAATGTATATTTTTAGTACATTGATTAGGAGCAGAGTTGGCATTAAAAACCCACCCACAAAATAAAATAAAAAAAACATAAAAACAACAAAAAAAAAACATCTGCAAGTGGGTTTTTAATTTTTTTTTTTTTAGCCATTATTTTCAACAATTTGAGATATAGTTTTAAAAATTACTAATATGCAATAATAACAACTATATTATGTTTCATTATTAGTGAGCCTAGTTGCATTTTATTCAAGATTTTCATAGATATACCTTTTAAATATTTAAAATAAATGAGAATAAAAAAAATAATTCTTAAAATTTAATGCATAAATACAAAGAAATGTATTTTTAAATTTTATTGACTAGAAGATAATAAATAGATTCCATTATTAAAATTACTAAATAAACTTTTCAGTTAATAAAGAAGAAAAAATTCTTTCCAATTTGGTAATAAAATTACTAGAATATATTTTGAAGTTCCATTTTTTATAAATTCATATACTATGCCATAAAGTACAAAGTTAACTTGAAACATGGGATTGGATTAAGTCAGTGAATGAATCACGTTTCCCAATTTTATTTCACATTAGTAACCATTTGGCTGACTAACCTGTCTTAGGTATTTATATATCCTTAACAAGTTATAAATTAATTGAGCACCGACAGCTACAGATCATCACACAGAAAAGTCTTGTCGAATATATATATATATAGTATATTATATATATATATATATATATATATTCTATATATATATAATTATATATATATAATATATATATATATAATTATAATAAATATATATAGTATATATATATATATAGTAT
>JABUQX010070926.1:7500-10000 GCA_015478945.1 Trachelipus rathkii
CCACGATTGGCAAAAGGAAACCCATTCATTTTACCTCTGAAAGCTTAGCTTCCCAAGAGGAGCGAAGGCGTGTCTTTGGACACTTAACCTCCGACGGGCCTCCCGCACAACTCGGTGTCCAGGGGCAACACTGGGTAATTTTTAACCGGACATTATTAGATATTCAAAGATATTTGTGCAATAAACGCAACAATTATTTGTATATTTCAAATGGTCCTAAGTGGGTTTAAACCCTGAGATGGTACTCCAGAGTGTTACCTCGAGACCACGATTGGCTAAAAGGAAACCCATCATTTAACCTCTGAAAGCTTAGCTTCCCAAGAGGAGCGAAGGCGTGTCTTGGACAACTAACTTCCGACGGGCCTCCCCGCCAACACTCGGGTCAGGGGCAACACTAGTTAATTTTTAACCGGACATTATTAAGATTTCAAGTTTGTGCAATAAACGCAACAATTATTTGTACATTGCACAAATATCTTTGAATATCTAATAATGTCCGGTTAAAAAATTACCCAGTGTTGCCCCTGACCCGAGTGTTGGCGGGGAGGCCCGTCGGAGGTTAGGTGTCCCAAGACTACGCCTTCGCTCCTCTTGGGAAGCTAAGCTTTCAGAGGTTAAATGATGGGTTTCCTTTTGCCAATCGTGTCTCGAGGTAACACTCTGGGAGTACCATCTCAAGGGTAGGGGTTCAAACCCACTTAGGACAATTTGAATGTAACAAAATATTGTTGGCGTTTATTGCAAATATCTTTGAATATCTAATAATGTCCGGTTAAAAAAATTACCCAGTGTTGGCCCCTGACCCGAGTGTTGGCGGGGATGCCCGTCGGAGGTTAGGTGTCCAAGACACGCCTTCGCTCCTCTGGGGAAGCTAAGCTTTCAGAGGTAAAATGATGGGTTTCCTTTTAGCCAATCGTGGTCTCGAGGTAACACTCTGGAGTACCAATCTCAAGGTAAGGGGTTCAAACCACTTAGGACCATTTGAAATATACAAATAATTGTTGTGTTTATTGCACAAATATCTTTGAATATCTAATAATGTCGGTTTAAAAAATTACCCATGTGTTCGCCCCTGACCGAGTGTTGGCGGGAAGGCCCGTCGGAGGTTAGGTGTCCAAGAAACGCCTTCGCTCCTCTTGGGAAGTTAAGCTGGGAATCTAAGCTTTCAGAGGTAAAATGATGGGTTTTCCTTTTGCCAATCGTGGTCTCGAGGTAACGACTCTGGAGTACCATCTCCAAAGGGTAAGGGTTGCAAACCACTTAGGCATTGAAATGTAACAATATAATTGTGCGCTTTAATTGGCACGAAATATCTTTGAATCATCTAATAATGTCCGGTTAAAAAATTACCCAGTGTTGCCCCTGACCCGAGTGTTTGGCGGGGAGGCCCCGTCGGAGGTCTAGGTGTCGCAAGACACGCTTTCGCTCCTCTTGGGAAGCTAAGCTTTCAGAGGTAAAATGATGGGTTTCCTTTTGCCAATCGTGGTCTCGAGGTAACATTCTGGAGTACCATCTCAAGGGTAAGGGGTGTGCGAAACGCCTTGGACCATTTGAAAGTGTACAAATAATTGTTGCCGTTTATTGCACAATATCTTTGAAATTCTAATAATGTCCGGTTAACAAATTACCCAGTGTTTGCCCCTGACCCCGAGTGTTGGCGGCGGAGGCCCGTCGAAGGTTAGGTGTCCAAGACACGCCTTCGCTTCTCTTGGGAAGCTAAGCTTTCAGAGGTAAAATGTGGGTTTCCTTTTAGCCAATCGTGGTCTCGAAGTAACACTCTGGAGTACCATCTCAAGGGTAGGGGTTCAAACCCACTTGGACCAATTTGAAATGTAATATATATTTATATATATAGTATATATATAATAATAGTAATATATAATAATAATATATATATTATATAATATATATATATATATATATATATATAATATATATAAATTATAAACATATTACTACAATTAAAAAAATCATATCTCAAAATTTACAAATAGCTACAAGGAAAAGGAATACATTGTTGGAAACCTGGTAAAATTTTAACCCGAGGAAAACCGTAAAAAAAAAAAAAAAAAAAAAAAAAAAATACCAATCTCGAAAACAATACAATAGCTACAGGGAAAAGAAATACATTTTTGGAATCCTTGTAAAATTTTAGTTAGGAAATGTAAAAAAAAAAAAACAAACAAAATTGGCTATTTTTTTTTTTGGGGGGGAGCTGGGACATAGTATACATTATTTATATATATATATTATATATATATATTTATATATATTATATAATATTTATATATATATAATATATTTAGTATATATATACCGGTATATATATATAAATAATAATATCTGAATATATAGTAATTTTTAATAGCATTACAAGGCAATGTAGGGGGCTGAGCCGACGGGGAACACAAGGGGGGGACGTTTTCCATAACCCGTAAGGGAGGGGCGGAGGAATCCCCGCGACACCCAATACCAAAGAGCGGGGGTTCCGGAGACCCTC
>JABUQX010070926.1:20000-46044 GCA_015478945.1 Trachelipus rathkii
CCAGAGCAGACATCGATACTCGCCTGCATATCGACTCACAGACTTCTTAAAACAAAAGGAACCAGTTTTCACTGAGGAACCTTGCTCACTCGTGCCAAAACAGACTCGCCGCTCAGACAACCCACTTGGCCAATTACGACAAGTGGATCAACTGCTGCTTGTTCTGATCATTTGTTACTTACGCCGCCTAGGCCCGCTTCGTTTCTATATTTTTCAAGCGATTCTGAGACTTACTTGGATGCCACAGTGGACTCTTCAGGCAACTCTTTATCCATGGGATTGCCTCGTGTTGAAACTGGGGGCTCATTCAAGGTATCTTTGTCTCGTGGAGGTTGGGTTGGCTGCTTGTGGGATCAGGATGGAGGAGTCTTCTCCCTCTATGACTATTCATATCCACCCACTTTGAATTCGGAGCCTTCCCATGAGTCTTCTAGCCCTTCTCGACCGCGGATAGCTCCTGAGAATTGACTAAGGACACCACACACCTGAATTACAATGTATCCTAACATTTCTGATGACGCCAATCCTAATTGCTCTTCTCTTCAATAATCTTCTCCGGTACTTAAGGATGAAGCTATTGAGTGGGCAAAGCCCCCTTCCCAGTTTGACAAGATATCTGGCAGGGACATGCAAATTGAGACGAGTGCTCGTGATGTGCAGGGTGACTTAGCAAACCTCTTTCGTGAGCCCTCTTCCATGGTGGCCAGGAAAACCTTTCATAAACAGAGAGGTTCTCACATATCTCCCTTGCATGATCTTCCTATTCCACCATAGTTTGACATTCCGGTCAGTGGGTCGTTCAGCGGCTCCCGGGATCATCATACATTATATTTTGAGACGATTTCTAAATCACAACACATGGTGACTTTCGTCACGGGTCGCCCTGAACATTAGTATATTACCTTTCATAGCACTTTGCTCCAATGAAACTGTAGTGGATATTTTCCAAATTACGAAGAACTAAGGAGATTGCTTGTAGCTTATCATCATTCGGCTGTCTGTCACAGAAACTACAGCTTCGCTAACGAGGCCTTTTACAAACTTCAATGTACAGGGAACCTCTTACTTTCCTGAATAGTGTAACCAGCGATTCTGATTTACGAATCCTTTCCCTTTCATTCAAATTCCTTTCAACTCCATTACATGCTTTGCATCTACATCTGCCTTGAAACACGGCTTACACTGTGCTCAGTGTATCTAGCATCCAGCTGTAAATATACTAAGAAGAATCTTATCAATTTTTTAAGAAGTCTCCCACCGCCCATGTTAGTACTAAGTGACTTTAACCTTCACCACCCTTTGTGGAGAAACTCTGTTGCATTACCAAATGCCGATTTTATATTGGTATTTTGCAGGATTCCTCATTGGGATATCTGAACACTGGCCTAACCAACATTTGAACGGTTCTATACGGGCACTTCTTCATGTCTTGACATCTCGTTTTATTCAATCTCGTCTATAGATCGTTTTGGTTTGGAAAGGTCAGCTTTCTCTGTGGAAGTGACCACTACCCGATCATAATACCATCCTTCAGCTCATGTCTGCAACAACAACAACCTTATTCTGGCTGGTGATACGACAGAGCAGATTGGTCTTCCTTTCATCAAAACCACATACTTTCCAATACTTCCTGCAACTATCCTGTTCCGGTCGTCGGTAGATGCATTCAGCTACTTTTCAGGAGCAATCCTCCATTCGACAGCAGACCATACACTCCGTTCATTTGGGACCTGAAAATCAACAACTCTCTGGTCGGGTCGAACCAAAATGTGTTCGGGCTAGTCGTGAAAACCTAAATTATTTAGACAGTGTTAACAAATTCCCACACTTTCCAACTTGATTCTTTTTTAAAGCTTCAGCAGCCCGATCGCGGCGTATTAATCTGAGAACGAGGAAGCAATATTTCCCGAAGAGCAGACAGCTAGATCGTTTCCCACCGTTATTCTCTTCTATTAATCCTTGTATTCATCGGTCAATAAGTGTAGTATGTCGGTGATACATACTCAATGGCGCATAGAATAAACCATATGTACGAGATGCACCGTCATAGCCTCATAGCTTTCGGCCACATACCTCTGATGGTCGTTTTCTGCCTCTCTAGTAAGGTGCTTGTAGATATACGCTCTACGCGACGTGAAACGACATACATACTTACGGTCGTCACTGTCGCTTCCTGCTCCAGGGGGTTCCGGTATCATGAACCATTTTGCTATGACCGCCTGGGGTGGAGACTCCAAACTTTTAAGTTCACCCTGGAGAAGACATTCCTTACAACAGATTATTCATCAGAGCGGAGTTCCAGAAAATCCTAAAACTTTGCAAGATGGAACGCTTGTCCCTGAAGGCATTTCCTTCTATATGCTAAGGCATGCGAAACCTTTACTTCTTTCCTCTCAGGGGGCAACTTCCCATCTTCCTTCAGTTATTAATAACATCTTTCGTTTTAAGTCCGTTGTGGAACCACACCATAGAGGTGTTTTGCTATGGATAAGGGGTTCCTCAGGGCAATGTGCTGAATGTGTTGTTTTTGCAATAGCTTTCAGTTGAGTAGTCGGCACCATTCAGAACTCTGTCGTCCGCTGATCCATCGATGTTGACGATCTTGAGCTGTACATCTCTGGAGCAATACTTCCTTGTATGGTGAGCAAGCTTCAACTGATCATCTACTGGGTTTTCCCCTGGTGTTCTGCACGTGACTTTACATTTTCCACATCGGAAAGTAAAGCCATGCTTTTCCGGACCCCAGTCGAGGAAGTTGAATACAATCGCTTCCTATATTACATCTCTGTGGATTCCCCATCCTCATATTCTTGGATCTACTGCTCCATGAACGCCTCACATTACTTACCTCAAAGCTAGTTGCCGCCTTTCCTTGGATCTCTTACTTCACCTCACCTCTAAGATTTAGGTTTTAACAAAAGCATCAAGCTGGTGCAAATAAAACTAGACCATCCTTGTTCCATCTATGGACAGACTTCCAGTCGCATCTCTGGCTTCAGACAGTAGGTCTGAGGATAGCCACAGGAGCATTTCGTTCCTCACCGAGGGAAAACCTGTAGGTGGGGGAAAGGGGGGACAGCTCATGTGCTTAATGTAACTCCATATTCAGGTTTCTACTTCATATGCCTTGACCTCTCTAATAGAGCAAGTCCATCAGAATCCTTCTTATTGACCATTTGCTGGGGTTGTTACTTCCATCTTCACTTTCCTCAACCTTCCTCGGCAAACTGTTATACAATATGATTTCAACACCTATTGAAAGTGGGTTTATCCGCCTCCTGCTATTGCATTGGGATTCAATCTTTAACAAAAGCAAAGGCAACCCGGTGAAATTGAGGGATTCCTTTATGTACTATGAAGAAATCAATAGCGACTCAATAGCAATTTACACTTGATGGTTCCAAGATGGAAGGAGAGGTGGAGGCATCTTGCTGTGTTTTCGGACTTCAGTGTCTCTCACAAACACCACAAACAGAATCAATAACATCACACCAGTGGGTAATATACCATCTTTTTCGATTCTAGAAACGCTCCCCTGGCGTTGCTTGATCGATCAACAAAAAACCTTATGTTCTCTGCCATTCAAAGGTTCCTGTGCTCGATGCATGTGAAGAAGCAAAATATTGATTTCTGTTGGGTCTCTTCCCACGAGGGTGTTCCTGGAAACGAACAAGCCAATAGGAAGGCCAAACACGCAGCAACTGGCATGGTATTGATGGTATCGTATGACCAGCACCTTCCTCCTGCCGGGGACACTTCCCTGCTACAGATTTTTCCACCACTATACGTAAGAGTTTCCTTTCTGTCTGGCAGGCATATTGGGAGGAGGATAATTGTTCGGCGCAAGTAAATTTTCTATACGGAATAGGTCCGAGAGAAACCGCATCATTGGGCTAGCTTGAGTCTATACTTCAGGAGAAAGAGTCTCCTCCTGAAAGGTGGTCTTGCTCGACTCGGGCGCTAAGGTCATAATCAGCCTCGCTGTCCCACTAGGATCTCTTATCGCGTAGTGGCATGTGGATCCTCCTGCTTCGAAATGGCATGCCACGCATATTTTGCTCCTCATGTGTCAATATTCAGGCAACGCACGCTCGTCCCTCGCAACTACTTAGTGATACCTATTCATATCTTTGTGGGATTGCGAGGGTTATCGCTCTCTCTATTTCCCCGTCGAGGCAGTTTCTTTCCGCAGACATCAATGTCTGCCATGCGACGGACTTCGTCCAGCATCGCCGGTCGGGTGGAGTCCGATCTTCTCCCTCGCTTTTTTAATGACCGTGCCTCTTTCTGCGGCCGCTTCCATGTTTGGAACTGATAGAAAGATCTTCGGTATACAAATATACAGTTGTAAAGCCATTTTAGGTACCTAGAACACGGGCTTCATCGTATCGTTTTGCATTAGGGTAAGTTCACGACTAGTGTTATTGTATGACGCGTCTGATACAGTTATTGGCCACTTCTCTTCGTGTGAGTTGTGTGGTTCCGTTCACGTCAAATCAACGAATAGACTTAGATATATTATTTTATTCATCATATATGTTATTATAATTATCTATTGATTATTTATTTTAGTTATTATAATTTATTATTGTAATAATTATTTTTATTCATTATTCATTTTTATTTTTTTTTTATTTTTGATTTTTATTTATTTTTTAATTTTTTTTGTCTTTTTTACATTTGTCTGTCTTATAATTGTTGAATTTGTGGAATTATTATTATTTCAGTTAAATTAATTTCACGTTAATTAATTCTATTATTGTTTTATTTTTGATATTTTTTCATCTATAATATTTTCGTATATGTTAATAATTAATTCTTTTATTTTGTTATTATTTGATTTTTATTTTTATTTTTAGGTTTTATTTTTAATTTGTTTATTATGTTTCTATTTTTATTTTAGTTATTTTTATTAAATTTTATTTATCTATTTGGTTATTGTAAAATTCCATTTTCTATTTCGATATTTACTAATTTTACTTCTATTTATATTGTTTAATTTTATTCTATTTTAATTTTTATTTTTATTTTTATTGTTATTTTTATTTTCTTATTTTTATTTATATTTTTATTTTTATTTTTAGTTTTATTTTTTATTTTTTATTTTTATTTTTTTTAAAGAAAACTAATTTTTTTATATTTTATTTTTGTTTTTTTGAGTTTTATTTTTAATTTTTAATTTGAATATATTTTGTATTGTTTAGTGCTTAAATATTATATATATTTAATATATATATTATATTATTTAATCTATTAGTTATTATATTATTATTGTTGATATATTATTATTATATTAATTATCTAACTTTTAATAAGGTTATTAAATATATTAATATTCAAATTATTAGTTATTAATAATTAATACTTTAATTAGTTATAACTAATATTTTAATTTTATAATGATATGAGATATTCTTTGTTACTGTAAGTTATAGTATGCATTGAAGTGTATTTGTGATTAATTTAGTTATTTATTATACTATATATGATTATTATTAATTAACATTATTGAATTATTTTTAAATTAATAGCTATTTATCGGCTTACTTATTTAGTTGTAGTTGTATATATCTATTATCCATATTATTATTCTTATTTTATCTATTATTATATTTGTCATTATTATCTAAATTTATTATGTTGTATTATTATATTAGTTATTATCATTTATATTTATATATCTTTATTATTTTAATTTTATTTATTTTCTATTAATTTTAGTATATTATTTTGAATATATTTAATGTTTTTATTCAATTATTTTTTATTTTTTAATTTTTTTAATTTTAGTTATATTTATAAATTTTTATGTACATATTTTTATTTGATACTTTATTATAGATTTTTTATATTTTATTTACATCTTTCTATTCTTTTAGTACTCCATTTACATATTTTCAGGTTTAATTTTTTATCATTCTGTTAACCAATGTAGAGGCATTCTAGTCTCTTAGATTGTTTTAGCTTTATTAAATATACTGATCTATTTATTTTATGATTTGTTTTTTATACATAGTTTTTTGTTCTAATTTATTATTATAAATTGATTATAATTATTATAATTCTGATATTAATATCCGTTGTTAACATCATTTAATTCATTTATATATTATATTATTGAATAGTTTGTATTAGATTCGTTCTATTATTATTTTATAAATTTAAATATTATTTTTTAAAGCTACTGCTAAATTATTATTGTAAAATTTTTAATTAAATCTATTACTAAACATATTTATTACATTTACTTAAGGTAAAAAATTATTTTTTATTTTTATTATTATTGTTTATATTTGTATTATATTTTTATTTTTTAATTTTTTTGATTTATTTTTTAATTTTTTATTTAATTTTTATATATTTATTTGATTGTAATGTTTATAAATATTATAATTTGATTTAGTTATTTTTATTCTTTTTAATTTTATGTTTTTAATTTTGTTTTCTACTATATAGTTTATATTATATTAATTTGTATTGTAAAGATTATAATTATTAAATGAGTTATTTTTATGTTCTATTACTGTTTTTAGTACATCAGTCATATCTAAGAAATTTATAGTTTAATTTATATTTTATTTATATTGTACTGTTTTCCTATACCTGTTATTAATAAAGTAGATATATATATTGATATATATATTTAATTATTCAATTTTTAATTAAATTCATTTTTATATATTTTTTTTATTATTATTTTTATTATTTGGATATTTTATTTTATATTGTTTTATTCCATCATTTATTAGTTAATTAGCTAATTCCATTTTTATTTTTCCTGTTATTTTAAAAATTTATTTATAAAGGAAGTTTTCTCATTCAGTTTGCATTAAATTCTATGAATAAATCCTTTTACTTTTTATTTTTTTAAAATGAAGCTAACTTTATGGTATGACACTCTTTTATTTTTGATCAAAATTTCTTCTTTCTTGCTCTAGCGATACACTTTTCCCATATCAAGTTTTTTAGTGTTATGGATGGACCCCATCATTTTCCCCTACTGTATTTATATATTATTTTTGATATTGGAAAACTCACAATTATCTGGTATAAAAAATTTATATTAATTTTACATATATATATTTAAACTTAAATTTTTATACTATTTTATCTTTTTATTATTTAATTTGTTATTATATTATATTAATTTATTACATTAATTATTTAATGTTTTAATATTTATATTAAATTAGTGTATATTTCATATTAAAGTAGTGTTTAATGGTATTGGGAATGTTAATATTTTTACCTTTTTTTTGATAAAACGAGAGAAAAAATTAAATTACTTTTTCTCATTTATTTCTCTTTTCTCATTAAAATACCTGTAATATCTTTCAAGACATTTTTATATATCTTTATCACAATGTAGTTTATTTATTCTTTTTAATTAGGTAATTTTCATTTTCATTCTCGATTTTTAATATTTATACCACCCGTTTCTCATTTAAGATTGTTTCAACACTTAAGTATAATAAAAGCGATGTGTCACAGATATTTGGTTATTTGAGGCAGTTTTCTCTTCTCTACCTTTTTAGGCACTTGATTTTTCTAATTTGGTACATTTACGAGGTGGTGGTAAGTCAATATTTCTTTATGTTCACATATATTCATTTCGTCAGCTGTGTGCATGTTATACAGATAGACTTTTTCTCTAATCATATTGCTATTGCAGTCTCTCAGGGCTCTCTATTTTCACTCTATCTTTTCAAATTGTTCACATCTTTCGACTAGTTTTCCGACATTTCGATCAGCTTTATAACCCCTATAATTTACTCATTTTACATTGCAATATTCAATTAGTCTGCAGTGTTCCTCACTTATTTCTTCACTTATGTGTCTTTCATTTTATCATTGTATTTTCATTTTTTTCATGTGTGATTGCATTATTTTTGTTTCAGTCGATTTCATGTTTTGCTATATTGTTTTCATGTTTTCATCTTTTTCTATATTTTCATTTTCCAGAGTATTGGTAGTGCCTATTTTGGTGTTTGTAATAGTTCAAATTTTATTTAGTTTCCCAGCCAGTCACAATTGGGTTTAAATGTATTAGACAAACGTGTTTGATGCCTGAAATTTCTATATTAAAGAAGATTGATGATGTACTCTTATTTTTACTTAAATTTTTGTATAACAAATATACTTTTGATTTCTGTCAGAACATTAGAATCCTTTTCATTTTATTTTTCCGGATTATTTCCTAAGATTTCAGATTAATGTTTCCCGATTTTACATTTTACCATCCTTATTAACAAAATCTTTTCATTTTCAAAAGTTTGCAAATCACAATTACGATAATTCTGTCCCAGTATAGGATGCCTTTTTAGTCTCTTTACTATTTTTTCCACTAGTGTTGTTTTTTCGCCTTTTGATAAGTAGTTTATATTTCTTTCCAGATAATTTTTCTCAATATATATACATAGTGACATCCATCTATATCTCTCTCTTGATCATCTTCTTGATGATTTTCTTTTTCTTGATTATTATAACCAATACAACGTTTGATTTCAACGCGTGTACTGGGACTATATATTACAACACTAAATCTGTGCAGAAGAGAGCGGTCAGATATATTTATTTATTCGGAAACATTATTTATTCTTTCCTTATTATCATTTCTTGCTCATCATTTTCACATCCCCTGCTATACCCATTTTCAATTCTTCTTCCATTTATATCTGCAGGTCATTCTGACTTCACCACTTAAACTACATTCTCATATTTTTCGACGCGTTTCTACCGATATGTTGCGCGAGTGTGTTTTCCGCCAATGTTCTATTCCTGTCGGATTTGAGGTTTTTGAGCTTGTGCTATCATATTTGTTAGTAAATTTGATTTTAGGTGGGTTCCTCTATGGCATTTATTTATTTTGTAAACCGAACAAGGTTTTAGATAGAGGTTTTAATGTAACATGATCTTTTTAATTGTGTTTATTTTACTTTTTATTTTTAGATATTTTAATTTATTTTAGATTTTTTTTATTTTGGATTATTATTAAATATTTAATATCGTAAGATCGTAATCTATCTTTGTGTATACTTCATGAACAAATATTGAGTTAGAGAGAATATAACTTTTAAGTTTTTATTATTATATTCATTTATATTTATATTAATTTATTATTATTATTATTATTATTCTTAGATTTATATCTTCATTAATAATTATTTAATTCTTTAATATAACTATTATGTTTGAATTTATTATTTTTTATATAATATATATTATTTTAATTATTTAATTTTTGATGTATATTTATAACATTATTTAATTAGTAGCACTTTTTTCTCAGTTAAATTGATTCATTTTTTTATTTAATTTCATCATTCCAAATTCATCGTTATTATAAGTTTATTTAATGTTATTTCAAGTTTATGTTGATTAGAATTTTATGACATTTTCAATTTATAAATTCCAATGTTACCCAGTATAAGTCGTAGCATATATTGCTAACACTATTTGCCCTTCTTATTATTTTCCAAAGTTTTTCATACGTTTCTTTAATTTTTTTTTCTTAAATAAACTTATGCATTATTTGTTATTTTTCAGATTTATAAGTGTTAATTTTATTAAGTGTTTTGTTGCTTTCCTTTTTGACCTTTTTTCGTAGTGGTTGCTCACGAAAATTATTTATTCATTCATTCTTTTTTCTTTTTTTATTACATCTTTTATTATTTTTTATTTATTTTATTTGCATTTAGTTTATTTGGAATCTTGCTTCTAAAGTTAGTTTTTAATAATAATTTAATATCTGTTTCATGTATTTTATTTAAGTACTATCTTGTTAACTCATTATTATATTTTATTAACGCAATTTTTAAGTATATTGATCCATGGATTTTTCATTATCAATCTAAATCAGTGTATTCTCTAAAGTCATATGTTAAGACTCCTTAACCATATTCAATTTTTTCTCATATTCATCATTTAATCTGTAGTCTATTCCTTCTCGATGAATTTTCTTATCTTGCATTTTTACTATAATTTTTATTTATTATTTCTTCATTTATTAATTTATCTAAGATTGATTTTTTCTTATTTATATTAAATTTCTAATTATTATTACTTGTTTATTTATTTCTCTTTATTTGTTTTCTATATTTCTTATCCAATAAACTGATTTAATATCTTTATTATTTATTAGTTGCCAAAGGTAGCTGTGGTCTTAGTTGATTGTTTCATATTTTTATTATTTCTTATTATTTTTATAGTTTTTAGTGTATTTGTTACTAGAAATTTGAAATTTGGTTTTAGTTTTATTTTATGAAAAGGCAGGTTCATCATTTCTATTTGTTTATTTTGTTTGATTTGGGTTTGACTTTTGATGTGATTTTTCATTTCTCCTTTATGTAATTTGGAAATGAAAATTAGTTCGTTTTACATTTTATTAAGTTCAAGATAGATGAACTGATATTTTGGTGATATATTGTGGATGTGTTGTAATAGTTTATGTTTGGGAACTAAAATTCTCTATTATTAATTGTGTATTTTATTAACTTTATTATTCTCGTATTAGGTAACTAAATTGTCTGTAATGTTTGTGTAATTATATATTTGCTAACATTTATCTTATAAAATAATATTTACCTTTTTTTATATTTTGTTATTAGGATTTATTTATTAGTCGCTCTATTAGGATTTTCACTTATTCGTGATTAGATTAATAAGAATTATTAGAGTGGCGTTAATCAATGAATTACTATTTGGAATGGATATTAACGCATAAACAATCAAATTTTTTATTAGTTTTTATGATTTTTCACTTTTTTTGTATTATTTTTATTATTTTTATTGTTATCTTATTATTTTTGAATCGACATTATTCATTCAGTCATGAGAAAATGGCACACCTTTTTCAATTCTTTATCTCAGAGCACCTGTTCACGATGAATTCTAATTATAATTATAATAGTATAATCTTGATATTTTCAATGTAAAAGAGGGTATTGGGTTTATGAAATCATATAAATTTTTTTAAATCATCTTTATTTTTATTGAAGCATCTAGCAATAAAATAATTTTTTGATTAATATTTGTGTTATATTATTTATTATTTTTAGTGATTAATATTGTGTATTTATTTTCTTAAAAACATTTTTATTTATTTTTATTTAATTATTTTAATATTTTAATTTTATTAATCTCATATTATTTAATTTGATTATTGAAAGTAGTAATATGGATAATAGTATTATTTAATTTCTATTATTTATATTATATATCTTAAAATGATAATTATACTACTACATATTTCGTGTATAAGATTTGTATAATTTGATCAATATTCTAATATAATTATTTGATTATTATATGTATTATTATTAATATTTATATTATATTAGCATGTTTTATTGAGTAAGATGTGATTCTAATTTCTTTGTGGTAATTAACAAATTAGCTGACCGAATTTTCCTTATACATACTATTTTAATTAATCCATTTATTGGTTTTAATTACATTTATTTATTGTTAATTTTAATATTAATATAATCTATATATCATTTTTATTTTATAATTTAAATAATTAATTATTAATATTTATATATTTAATTATTCTTTTTAATTATTCCATTTAATATATTTTTATTATTCTATATTTATATATGCTATTAATTATATTATTATTATTTATATAAATTATATTATGATTATTTCTATTATTTTTTGAATTTAATTTTATAATTATATTTTTTATATATTTCTACTAATTTTAATTATATATTAATTTTTATGTGTATTTATTTTATTAGATTAACTAAATATTTTATGTATTATTTATATTAATTTAATTAGTTTACATTATATTATTTTTAATTTATTTTTAAGTGTTAATATTATTCCTTGTCTTGGAAAAAGTGATTTTTCTTAATTAATATTTTATTTTTGGAATATATCATAATTAGCAATATTCTTTTAAATAATCAAAGTATCTTATAAAAAGTAACAGTTAAGTTTTTTTATTTTTCTCATCGTTTAATTTTAGTGCTTATTACTGTTCCTTTCAAGTAAAAATTATGTAATATATTGTCTCTGAGAGTAAATTTTTAATACACCTCTCTAATACTTATAGTTTTCGTTTGTAAATTTCGCAGTTATTATTAAATTAAGTATTTTTTGTACATAATTAATTTTAATTTATATGTTTTTTGTTGCATATATTTTATCAGGGGCTTTTCTTTATCTTTAATATTTATATTTTATATGTTGTAAACCTGGTGTTATATTTCCTTATGAGCGTTGATAGATAAATTGGGAGCAATCTTGACTTGTTTCAATATTGTCAATTTAACTTATGTGTAGGTTATTTTTGATAAATGTTTTTACTCATCTTCTGGGCCAGTGTATCTTTCATTATAGTTCACTGTTCATATTACTCAACATAAACAGATCCTCGCTTCATACATTAACAATTGTGTATTTTTTTAATTAATTTGGAATTTTTTGTAATAGGGGTTTTTATTTTGGTTGTTAGGGGGATTTTATATTTATTTGTTTTCTTTTAAAAAGGAGAATTTTTGTTAGTCTTTATGTGTAAACATCAAATATTTATTGCTTTATGTAGTACTGATGAGTGTTTCTTATTTTGTTATATGATTTTATTTTGTTTCTTCTTTGTGAGTTATGTCTTCTACCTCTAGGGACTTTGATTTATTGTGTAAGTATTAATGACGATGTTTTTATTCAATTATATGAGAGGGTAACTTGATTTATATAGAAATATTTTATTTCTCTTTAGTTTTTTTTTTGTTTATTGCTAATTTTCATGTAAATATGGTATAGATTTACCATGTAGTTATTGGAAATATTGGTAATTAGTTAAAGTATAATTTGTGATATTTCTACTTGAAATGAAGATAATAAACAATGTCGAGTCTATTGACTCGGCAGTCTCTCATTAGTAACTTCAGTTTAAGACTGAATAGTATAGTTATTTTTAAGTTGTTTATGTATAGTGTATGTATACTACGAATTATATTAATAAATTTATTATAATATTATATAAGTTAGATTAGTTAAGGCATAATCATAATGCAGTTACCAAAATACAATTAAGTATGTAATTTTATATTTATCTCTTATTCGAAAAATCACTATGGAATGTTACGATTTAGAGAAGTTATAAATTAATTTTGTTGTAAAAGAATTTCATTTAGGTGAATAGAAATAATTTGTTATGAGATGATGATATATTTTTTGTATTATATTTTTATTAAGGCATTTGAAGATATTATTTTTTTATATTTGGTCGCTTTAAAGATTAAAATCATATAAATTATATTAATTAATTTGCTACACTTATATTGAGTCGTGCGCCATCTCTCTTTATTTATTATTTCTTTATGTTGTTGGCATTTATTATGTAAATTTTTTGAAGTGGTAGTCGCTATTTAATCTACTTTATGTCACTGTAATAAGTATTAATTTATTTTGGTCCTATTGTTATGGTTAACTTGGAATTATAATTTATATATATTTTGGATATAGAAACTTTGCTTATCCCTGTGTGTAATTTAATTTTGATTTCCAGTATGTTCATTGATATTAATGTTAACTAATATAATATCCTTTCAATATATTTGTTTTTTGATACTTTTAGTTATCCTCGATATCCACTTTTATGTATATCAATTGGACTTTTTATCTAGAGTATTTAGTGATAATTGTGTATATACTATATTATATTTCTATCCCTCTTGTATATATATTTTATATTTTATTTGGATTTTCTATTTTATTTAAATTATAAACTCAGATGCTTGTTTTATGGTAAACTCTGTTTATGAATTATATTATTGGAAATATTATTATATCCTTTGAGACATTTACTGTTGTCTACTAATAGCTTAAACTGAAAAAGGCGGAAATCTGTAGCTTTAGTATTACTATTTGAAAGTATATTAATTTGAGTGAGATTATCATCTTATAAGATGGAAACAGTTCTTTATATATTAAATAAGAGTCTATTATGTCTGAACACTATATCATTGGGAGTATAGATATATGTCACTAAAAGGTTGGAAACATTGTTCGCAGGTAAAGGAATGAGAGAGTAAACTTTACTCTAGCATTGTATAATATATAAGTATTATATACATATTTGGTCATATGTAGTTGATCTTATTAGATCAATTATATTACTTTATTAGCAAGTCTTCATTGATCTCATTTGTATATGAAAAAGGAGTGTAAAATAATATTTAATAAATTTTATCTAATTATTTATATAATATAATTTTTTTTATTATTTTTTGTAATTTACACCCCTAAGGCCTTTTATTTAAGTGAGAAATTCTGCCTCAGGAATAGTCTAAATTCTCAGATTTATTATAATAATATAAAAATGGTCGATCATTTATATATATCTTTACCTGGTTTTAATAAGTTTGTAAGACTAAGATATAACACAATATATTCTCCTATCCTTTATTTAGATATTTCTTAATTTTTAGATTTTTAAGGCTTATTTGCTAATTTATTTTTTTTATCTTCTATTACTTTTTTTATTATTTTATTAATTAATTATATTAATATTTTTTATATCTCTTAATCATTTTTATATATGGTGTAGATTTTATTACTATTGTCTTAAAGTTTTTTATTAACTATAAAAAAGTTTCACAAACACATGCCTACTAAACGTTGTTTGTGATTATATTATTTATTAATTTTCTAGTGATATTTTTATTATATTTATTATTTTGTATGTATTTTTATTATTTTTATTATTTTTTATGATTTTGTATAAATATTATTTATCTATTTCTATTATAGTAATATTTTATTTAATATTGTATTATTATTTTTATTTATTGTTTATTATTTGTTTATTAGCTTGTTTATTTATTTTTTTAATATTTCTTAAAGATTATTTAAATTATTTTATTAACTTTTATTACTTTTATTATTTATGTCTTTTATTATTTTTTTATTATGGAGGTCAATGACCTTTTAATAATTCTTTATGATTTTTATAATCATCATTTAATTTGAATTATTATATTTTCATTGATACTTTGAATATTGTATTATATTATTATTTATTATTATCAAATACGTAATTTTTATTATTTTTATTTATATTTCGTTTTAATGTTTTTATTGGTATTTATGTATTTAGTTTTTATTATTTTTATATATTTTTATTATTTTATATTTTTATTATTTTTATTATTTTGATTATTATTTAATCATAACAGGGTTATTTTTATATTTTTATTCATTTTTATTTTTATTAATTTCTTACTTATTTTATTTATTTAGTTTTAATTATTTTTTTCATTATTTTTAATTATTGTTTTGATTATTATATCATTACCTTTACTATTTCATTTGCAGAAAATACATATTATTTATTAATTTTTATAAGTATGTGTATTTTTTTATTATTTTTTATTATTTTATTATTTTTATTCAAATTTTTATTATTTATTCATTGAGTGTATTTATTATTTTTATTCAAATTTTACACCTATTATTTGTATTATATATTTTTATTATTTTTATTATTTTTATTATTTTTATTATTTTATATTATTTTATTTTTTTATTATTTTTATTATTTTATTATTTTATTATTTTTATTTATCTTTCTCCGATTATTATCTTTATTTCAATTTTCAGTGACTTCTTAAAGTATTTAAAAATTATTGTTATCCCTTCTATCTTTTTCTGTTTATTAATATGATAAATTTGTGTGTAGTATTTTTAAGAATGTTTATTAATTTATTATTATATTTGATGTTAATTTAAGTTCGTGTGATTTAACATATTTGTATGTATGAGTTTTTTTATTATGTCGACTTCTAGTAGTAGTTATGTGGCTTTTCAGTCAATTAGTTTTTGGATTGTATCGTTGTGTTAATGTATTATTTGAGTTGAAGATGTATAGCTGTCTGTGTTATTTTTCTTTATGGTATATTTTATTATTTTATTATTTTTATTATCTGTTTATTATTTTTATTATTTGTGTATCTATTTTTATTCTTTTTATCTATTTTATTATTTTTATATTCAGGTTTACAAAGCGTAGTTTCTAGTAAAAGGTAAGTTATTTGATTTTATTGTTTATCATATTCGTATAGGCAAAATTTTTTTTATTTTTATTTTGTTTTATTAATTTTTATAATTTTTTTTTTTTATTATTTTTATTCATTTTATTATTTTATTATTTTTATTATTTTTATTGTTTTTAATTATTTTTATCTATTTTATATATTTTCATTCGTTTTATATTTTTATTATTTTATATTTTATTATTTTTGTTTGTTTGTTTTGTTTTTCTTATTTTGATAATTTTATTAATTTTTATTAGTTTGATATTTATTATTTATTGATTGTTTCCTATTATTTATATTATTTTTATTTGTTTTAATATATTATTATGTTCTTATTTGACTTTTTTATATTATTTTCATTATTTTTATTATTTTATTATTTTATTTCTTATTTTTTATTTCTAGTTTTTATTATTTTATTTCTTATTTTTATTTGATTTTTATTATTTTCTGTATTATGTTTTTATTGATTTTTTATTATTATTTCTTATTTCTATATAATAATTTGGATATTTAATAGTTTTTATCTTTTTATTAGTAGTTTTCATTATTTTTATTATTTTTATTTATACTATTGATGTATTAAAAGCGATACATGCGTTACTCCCTTGGATTTTCTCAATCTAAGACTGAACTGTCTTGATAATACATTTTGTTTTAAGTTTTAAAAATTAAATTTTTGTATTCATTTTTTATTATTTTCATATTTTTATTATTTTTATTATTTTTATTATTTTTAATAGTTTTATTAATTTTTATTATTTTGTAATATTTTTATTATTTTTTAATTATTTTGTATTATTTTTTTATTTTTATTATTTGAATTATTTTTATTATTTTTATTATTTTTATTACTTATTTAATTAGTTTATTAGTTTCTTATTATTTTTTATTCTTTTTATTATTTTTTATTCATTTTTATTATTGTTTATTATTATTTATTATTTCTATTATTTTTATTATTATTTATTATTTTTATTATTTTTATTTTATGATTTTTTAGTATTTTTATTAATTTTATTATTTATTATTATTTTTTATGATGTTTATACGATCTGAGCATTTCTTTTCTTAGTCTGTTATCTGAAGTTTAATTACACTTTATATTTGGTACGTTTATTTATTGTTCTATTTGTTACTTATATTTATTATTTTTTATTGTATTTTTATTATTCTTACTATCCTTTCTTATTTTTAGATTATTTTTAGATCCTTTTGTTATGTTTTTTTGTTTTTTTTTTTTATGAATTATTTTTAGTTTATATTTTTTATTAATTTTTATTATGTATTTAATTATTTTTATTATCTTTTTATTTCTTCTTTAATTATTTTTCTTAATTTTGATTATTTTATTAATTCATATGTTGATTCTTTTATTATTTATTATTTTTATTATTTTCTATTATTTTGTATTATTTTTAAAAACCCTAAATAATCCAAAAATATCTTGTTTTTAACCTACTTTTTATTTTTCGCATCTTTTTATTTATTTGATTATTTTTCCCCCTTTTATTATTTATTCCATTATTGTTTATTTGATTTTTAAGTTTGTTTTGATTATTTTCTGTATGGTAATTTATCTATGCATGTTTATTATTTTCTATTTTTTTTTTACGTGTTTTTTTATTATTTTTTGATTGTTTGTTTTCTTCTATTTCTTTATCAATGTTTGTTAAGTTGTTTTTTTTATTTGTCATTATGTGATATAAATTTTAATATTTTATCGTTTCTAAAATAAGTTTTTGATTATTTGTTAATTTATGCTTATATATCTTTTACGGTTGTGATAATTCAGTGTTTTATTAGTCTATTTATAATAGTTAGTTTTTGCAATGATATTGCTTTGTTATTGAATTTTTTATTGTTTTATTTTTTAATTATTTCCTCTAATTTTTATGACTTCTATTTTTTTATTAATTTTGGCTGATTTAATTTATTTTTATTATTTTTATTATTTTTATTATTTTTATTATTTTTATTATTTCATATTATTTGGTATTATTATTTTTTATGTGTATTTTATTATTTTTATTAATTTTTTTTATTTTTATATATATTTTTTTTTATTTTTAGTTTTTCTTTTGTTTTCATTTAAATATCTTTGTTATCGCTTTCAGTTTCTTTTTAATGTATCCATTAATTTTTGTATTTGGGACACTCTCTTTTTATTATTTTTAGTTATAGGGATAATATTTTATTGATTTTATTATTGTTTAATGTATTTTATTTTTTTTTATTATTATTGTTTTTTATTTTTATTATTTTAAATATTTTTATTGGTTTCTTATTATTTTATAAATTTTGTTATGAGTTTGACTTGATTATTTTTTATAGTGTAGTGATATCTTTATTATTTTATTATTGTTATTACTCCATTTTCCAATTTTTATTCTTGTGAATTGTTCTTACATCTCATTAGTCGTATTTATTGAGGTTATTATATTATGTGTTTTCTTTTTTTTTTTTATTTTTATGCTTATTTTATGGTATTATTGGTATGTTTATTGTCATTTGATTGTATTTTTAATTTTCATTTTTGGATTTTTTAATAAAACTACCCGCGTGATACACTTTTTAATTTTTTGACCAGTTTTAATATATTTAAACGTGTATAGCAACTATGAATTAATCTTAACCATATGGATAAATAAATACTTATCTGACGTAAATCCTAACTTGTAACTCTTCCATAGTATTTGTATCTCTTCAGTCTGCTGGTCAGTTCCGCCTGGTGAATTGCCGTATTGGCATCGCGGGAGGTGTTATTATATCTTGGTAGTTATCTGGAAATTCTATTGTATTCCTTATAGTGAAAGTCGTAGTATGTAGGCTGGGGAAAATTTCGCTGTTGGCAATTGGGTGTCTGTGAGATGGGATTCGGGTGAGGTCTGAAATTCGTGGAATTTGAGGGGAGTCGTGAGTTTCCGGGTAGTCGGATAGCGAATATATAAAACATTTATTCTTATATTTATTAATAATATTATTAATGACAATAAGTGTTAGTTTAAAAATTTTAATGTTTCTTTATTATATTTTTCATGAAATTATAGTTTTTGTTAAAGCTTCAAAATCAATTTGATTTGATATTTATTAGTAATGTACTCATTATGATTTTGAACTTGAAAGTGAAAAATTTTTGTTGTTATCAATTGAGAGTTTCTGTTTTATTAATAAATATGTAATAATTAATTGATTGGGTATTTATAATTATTTTCTGTACTCCATTTTGTTTTCCAGAAACATATTAAAAAAAATGTTAAATTTTTTAGATGTTTATTATGTTTGTATTTGCATTTTGTGTTTCATTCATAACCTCCATATGATATCTATTAGTTGGTTGTGATTTTGATTGTATTCCGCCTGGAGTGTAGGAAGTTATGAGTATTAGAATGCTTAGCATACTGAGCATTATATTCATTATTAATAGCTTCCCTATTAATACAAAACAAATGAATTATCGAGATTTTAATTATATAGTGGTATACTATTAGACCGCATGTACTTGCTATTAATGGACTTAGGTCATTAGCTATCTTAGATACTATAATAAAAACTATTATAGCAAGTATTGGATAGTGTTTCATTGGCTTTAAGCGCATTGCAGGCAATCTGATGATCGCGAGGTTGTATTATGGTGTTCGAACCATGGAGCAGCATACTTGGGCAGTGTCTGGTGGCTTGTTAGTGTAGGTATTCGACAATTGTATTATTCCCTTAGTATTAATTATACGACTATAGGGAGCCCAGTGGATTGTTAATGGATATTGCACACGCTCTGAGATACGAATGTCATGGTGGAATAGTCAAGTGGGATACGTAGTGAGATGGAGAGGAGAGCCGTAGGTAATGAGCGTAAGAAGGTCATTTCGTTTTCAAAGGTGAGCAAATCACTGAAGTATCTTAAGAGCTGGGAAGCAATAGCTTAAAGAATGATGTGGTTGGATGTAAGTAAAGCCAGGAGTAAGCGGCTATGGCTCAAGATATGAGTTATTCAGGCCGACGAGGTGCGAATCCCGCCTGGGGAGATAAGATTTTATTTAGATATTAAATAATAATAAGAAGAATAAATTATATAAAATTTTATTATTAATTAATAGTTTTATTTTTATTAAATTAAGTTTTTTAATATATTTATTATTATATATTGTTTTTTGTATTATATATTATTATTATTAAGATATTTTAAGTAGAGAGCAATAGTATTTGTAGTATGATATAAGTTGATCGATGTAATCTATATATTGATTAGAATATTAATTTTTAATGATTAAGGCAACACTTAGCTGATATAAGATAGTGTAGACAGATATAAAGAGTTATAATACACCAACGATTAAATACATGAGAAGACAGACGTAAGAATAAGCGAAGTATAATATAAGTATAAGTGAAAACAAGATAGAGGTAGCAGAGAGAATAAGAGTAAGAAAGATATCGATCGAGAGGGTCGGATTTAGTAATATGGACGTACTTAGCGTGTATAATCAATATGTATAATGATTAAATAGAATGAGAAGATAAATATGTGGATTATATATGATAGATATGGAGAATATACCGGGAGCCAGAGGCTAGGAATTCGGCTCCAATTGCAGGGCATCCAATTAAGTACTGCGTCGTCACCGTCAACAAACTTGTGATAAAAAGAGGTTGAGAGAGGATAAACAGGGATGAAATGTTAAAGGCAACTGCACCAAATTAAATGAAAATCTAATAATGCTTAGCTTGAGTCCAGTGCAAGGGAGTAGTTGATCTTCGCATTGCAGGCGTTATGAGGAGACTGTGCAACGCGGACATAAAAATGTACTTCGCAGCTCTACACGCTGAAGAGCAACGGCCGCGCTAAAGCAGAAAACCGGGTAATATACATAAAGTCATAGTATATGAATGATAGTAAATGGAGATAGGTAAAAGTGTAGTAAGAGTGTAGTGTGTTACGTGGTCAACTATAGATGATAGGGTATGATATTTGAATTATACCCGAGAGATGATAGATATTACAGCGAACGTTTTCTCGGACTGTCTATCCGGGGAATGTGATAGAGATACAGTGTTTACGGCGACATCCCTCACGCGGAATATCGGGTTAGGCCGTGACGCCGGGTTGATTTTCTGCGGATTTTCTGTCCCTGGCGGCTTCAATAATTGGTTGCGTAGTAAGAACGAATGGGCGATTGCACGTGAAAAGCCAAATTTCTCCCATGAAAGGAATTGGTCTTTATTACTAGATTACAATGCGTTCTACGTTGGACGAATGGCAGGTGGACTGTTCATCTGTTTTTCTTCCTCTTACTATTTCTCAGCTTTCTCGTCTGGTGCGTCAGGTATGGGCTTTCTGGTGCGGTTTTTTTTGTATCATATCGCCACACGTGCGTCTTAGCCTTTGTCGCAGGGGCAACGATGTCATCCAGTCTTTGATTCTTCTTCCTAAGGATAACTCATCTGCACATGTTCTTTATTAATGGTCCATCTGGGATCGGGTTCATTCCCTTCTTTTTCCTTGCGTCCAGGGTTCCTTTTCCTTCTATCTCCCCTGCTTGTTGCTCAAGCATATTGAATCTCGTGTCTTTTTTATTTCTTTCCATTTTAAGTGCACTTCATTATTCCCTCGTATCAGGCTTACAGTTTCGCCCTTTGTTTTTCCTTCAGTTCTCAGCTTAGCGCTGATCAACAGAGCCCAGGTTCCCATTTATCTCAAGTTCCATACAGCATTCTTTTATTAAGAAAATCAAAACTGTCTAAAATTAATGTCGGAAGAATAATAGTTATCCTTCGCCATACCGTAGCATCCTGGTCAAAAGTGGGTTGCCGGCTAAGTGGCCCAACAATATTTGAGGTTAGCTGAATTCAGCATTGGAATAATACGGATAGCAGTTTTCTTCTGCCAGTATCAATCCAATGTTCCCAACATGCCAAAATGTATTTTTGTTAAATAAATCATCCAGCATCTAGCCCTCTA
Organism: Trachelipus rathkii; assembly: GCA_015478945.1. Lineage (NCBI taxonomy): Eukaryota > Metazoa > Arthropoda > Malacostraca > Isopoda > Trachelipodidae > Trachelipus > Trachelipus rathkii. The sequence continues at coordinate 42,012 of JABUQX010070926.1, forward strand.
CAGAATAAGGACTGACATAATTCAGGTATGTAAGGTATTTTTTTTTTTCTTATTTGTAGTCTGATTTCAATGATTGGAGTGTCGTCGAGTGGAATTTTTTTTCTCCGAATCTCTATTTGTAAACATTCTTATTTATTAATTTCATTACATTTTCATTATTTATGAACTTTCACAATAATTCTTCTCTTCCTTTTCTCTCGACACCCTATTTTTTTTGGAAAAATTTAAGTTACATCTTTCCTTAATCCTGTATATGGAACAACTTTCTCTTTATCATACATACATTGGTTTTCCATACTTAACACTAAAATAGCTACTTTACTTCTCATTATCTTAGAGCATTCCGACTTTGTTCTCTTCTGTTTATTCTTCTTTCCAGAATACCGCAAAGTTTCTTTACTACACCTTTTCGCAAACTCAGGTATCTTCATATCGTAAATTGAACAAAAAACAAAGAAATTTTTATTTAGACAGTAACGGCCCTCTCTCCCACAAACACATCGATATCTTCGTGATATCTTTGTAATGTAGAATAACATAAGCGAAACAATAGAACATACAGCTAGAGAACATCTGCCGTGAAGTATATTGTGTTCTATCTTTCCTTATAATCCAAACTTCTTCAAATTTGTCTCTTCGTTTTATTAATAAGCTTTTTTCTATTATTCTATTCTACTTAAACAAACCAATTACCTTACACCCCGAATTTTATATAATATATGTCCCCTTTATTGCTTGACTGCTCGATACTTTATTTTTTTTTAGTGAAACCATATTATATCTTTGCCTCTAGGACAACTTTTTTACCAACAGTACGTTTCGACTTGAAATGCATCTGGGAGTTTACTGTCCAATCCTTCTTTTCTCTCATTTTTAATCATCTGATTTTCAATACAACATCATTAGATATTATATTTATTAATTGTAACTTTTAACGTTTGTATTTAAATTTATTTTCAGTACTATTTGTTCTTATTCTTGTTTTCTATTATTTTCGTGCGACCACACCTAATAAGAGGGATAATTTTAATTTGTACGCAGTTTCAACAATTAGAGTTTATACATTTCGGATATTTCAAACGAAACAAGTATTGGTGTATGTACATCAGACAATATATTCATTTTACTTGATGGACCGAAAGTAAACTTAAGTTGAAAATAAAATTTAACTGTTCTTTTTTAAGAACTTTTTCCTTTAAAGAATTTGAATGTTTTATCCCAAATAATATAAAAATCATGTCAAATAAGAAGAAAACTTATGTAATTCTATTACTATATATACTATGATACTATATGTATCTAATCATATATATATATATATATATATATTATGATATACTTTATATATTATTATTTGTATTCTTATTTTTTAATTATAATTACCACGATGCTTATAGTATTATATATATCTATCTAGATATAGGTATATTTAATGATTATTATTTAACCAGAAAGACATTATATTTATATTTGATTATTTAAGATCGTACGGTGATAATAATGTCCTGAAAAAGTGAATATTTATTAAACACTTATATAAAATGTTATATTATATATTATTATAGCTATTTACATTAATTATATTATATGAATATATATATAGCGAGTATTATATCTCCCATATATATAGTTACCATTTGAGATAGCAATTATATTATACTTATATTACCACACTAAATGTAATATTAGTTTATACTTAAGAATAAATATGTATATATTTATATATATGATAAATAAAACATATATATGTAGTATGTAATATGTATATATTATAACATCGTACCTATATCCTATCTAATAAGTATATTGTATAATTCTAATAATACTAATTATTGAATATTATTTCTAATTTGTATTATGTATTTACATACTTTAAAAGAAAGATTAAAGTTTATATGCTTTTTTTTTTTCTTGGTCTCTCTTTTTCCAAAGCTACGAATGGTATTAATTAACCCGCGATGTGTCTGTGTTAGTCTTAAACTTATTTTTCAGTTTGGCCAAGGCACCGAACTAAAGAGACACAAACTTTGTCGGAATGTATACACTCAATTAATATTTCAACTTTATCAATTTAATTTGAATTCTCGCAGCGCAGGACTCACCTTCACGATTATTCCTAACGTGAATAATTAAATTTTGCAAGTCTTCAATACGATGCTTTGCGGGTACGCATTTCGTAAGGCCGCCTGCAATTAGTAGCATGGAAAAAGACTTACAGCCGCGTAACATGCGCGTATCCTGATAGAATGTAAGTAAAATTAAAAATAAATTTCATAATAAAAGTTATGAATGATTATTCTTTTAATTTTGACACATAAAAAATAAATGTGAATAGTACTTCGAAAATTAAGGAGTCAAAGTTATTTGCAGTATGAAGAGGGAGACAGAGCAAAATGACATTTCCAATCTTATCTATATAAATTTTCGTTGCAATATCTTCTCTATTTTAATCTGTTATTAGCGTAATCATTAACTTCTTAGTTAAACATTAGCTTTACACTTTTCTGTAGAGAGGTTCAATAGTGTTTTAAATAGGTTTGTATGAATAAAATTATAGTTTTGTAATTTTTATCTGAAATTAAAATTAATTAAATGATTCTTTTCAATTTAGTATATACCTTTTACAGATAATAAAGCAATAGGGGTAAGACATAAATGTGTTATTTTTAGTTTCTTCTTTATTGTAATTGATTAATTCCATTAGTACGATTTATTTATCTATGTATCCATATTTCTTTAAAAAAAAATGCAGTTCCGACCAAATTAATTTAGTACGAGCTCAAAATACATAAATCTCATGCCTATGAAAACCGTTCTTCTGCTCAGTACAATCTCCTTTTTATCATTATTTTATACTTCAGTTTCTTTACTTCTTTGTTACGTTATTCCAATACTTTCGTGTTATTTACCCTTTATAAGTTAACAATTAGGTTTATTTCAATCCATGGCCTATGGTGTCTTTTTTTAGTTCTTATGCAGCCTGATTATTAGTATTTGATTATTCTGTTCATCTATCTGATTATGTTTTATTGTTATTTTTTACAGCTATAATAATGCACAGATGTTGATAAGATAGTAAGTCTGTGAAAAAAAGATCAAGAACTCTGACGGATTTGGGGAATTTAGGGGTGAGATGTAAAGTAAACTTTTTTTTAAAATGAATATGTGCTAACTCTGTTGAGATTCAATTTTACCTACACAATCTACTATTTTTTTTACGGATTATTAACTTTCCTTTTTTATATAGTCAAAAAAGTATTATATATTCTTTGCAGATAAGAGACATTTTTGAAGAAGTTTAAATATTAACAATACATACATGGTAAGATTGAATTAATTAAATATTAAAGTATACTATAAATAATAATTTTCATTAAAAAAAAATTAAAAAAAAATTAACAAAATAAAAAAAAATACATAAATAATAAGATAAAATAATATATAAAATATAATCAATATAAAATAAATATATATATAAATAAAATATAATCAATAAAATAATAAAAGATTAATATAAACAATATATACTAAAAAAGAAAACATTAATGAAGAAGGATGAATGAAGAATGAATGAATGAGTATGCTAATAAAAAAAAATCAAAAAGTGATAAAATAAGTGTAAAATAAAATGTGTATTAAAGATGATAATAAGATCCTACTAAGAATGACCACAAGAAATGAGAAGTTTCAGTGTGTAAGATGAAATAAAAATGTGTAAAAATGTTTCTTTGTATATATGAAAAATATATAAAAATACAAATAAAATAAGAAATTAGAAAAAATATAATAATATAAATAAATATAATTATCAAGGTAGATAGAATAACCTTAAGCCCAAGTAGAAAAAATAAAGATCATAATAATAATACAAAATAACCACCAAAATAATAATAATAAAGGATACTAATCTAAAAAATAATAGGTATAAAAGAACATTATCTAAAAAAAATAAAATATAAAAAATAAGAAATAAGAAAAAATACAAAATAGATGTATGAAATAAAAATAATAAATCACATAAATTATACTTTTA
>JABUQX010070927.1:5000-14691 GCA_015478945.1 Trachelipus rathkii
GTTGGTGATTTTTTCGGTATTTAAGGGTTTATAGTACATATTTGGGATAGTTTTTTAACATTGATATGTTTTTTGGTAAAATGGCTTCTGATGACATTGCCTCTGCCTCTGAACTTTTGAATGCTTTAGAGGAAACAATTCAGTCTGACATAGGTCTAGTGGACTCTAATGCCTCTACTGAGGATAAACAGAGTATTCTTGCTTCTGTAAAAGAGGAAATATCTCCCTTAAGAGTGGCAAGAGGTGTAATCAAGCGGAAAGTAACATTGTTATTGAAGCCTATTCTTAATGATGAGTTCAGTGACGTAAATGTCTCATCAGCATTGGAGGAGGTATCCTTAAGGCTTCAGGAAATTCGAAGCCATGATGCTGATATTGAGGCGAAAATATCCGCATTGGGAGTCCTAAAGTATGATCAGGATATTTTAAATGAAAAGGTGATTAATACTTCACATTATCACATACAGATAATGAAAGTAGTTAACAGTGTCCCTCCTACTTCCCATGACATAGTTCAACCTTCTCCAAATTCTCTTCATTATCAAGTTACACGTGGGGAATTGAACTCCATACTTAAAATTTTTACACAACAACACGAGCTAAAATTACCTGCTCTTAAGTGCAAAACATTTTCGGGTGAGGGGGATCGTTTCTTTTTTAGGTCTTTCATTTTATCATTTGAAAACGTTTTTGGCTTTAGGAAAGACATAACAAATGCAACAAAATTGCAGTATCTTAAATCTCACCTCTCAAGTTATGCACTAATAGATGTTGAACACCTGGCCAATATAGATGAAAATTATTATGTGGCTATGGAAATATTGAAGGATTTGTACCTTGATAAGCCTTTTATTATAGATTCTCTGTTCCATAAGATAGACGCGGCTCCTATCTTAGATGAAAAAAAAATTAGACAATGTTCGCTCTTTCATTTCAGAAGTGAGAGCCTACCTTCACGAACTTAAAGAGTTCGATTTAGAATTTTTGGCTGAAAATTCGGCAGGAAATAAAATGATAAGTCATCTCATAGTCGATAAGTTGCCTTCCAATTTTATTCGTGAACTTAAACTCATTACTCAAGAAGAGTATCCATCTGTGAATATAATTTTCTCTCATTATAACAATGTGTTGAAGTCACTTAAGAAAACGAAGGCTAAATTTTCGTCCTCCGGATTTAGTAAAAATCCATCTCGTTCCTCTTCTTCCACAACAAAGAAAACTTTTTCATATAACACTTCTTCCAAATCTACTGAAATTTCGAAGAAACCTTCTATTAAGTCAAATAATTCGCCCAAGAAGGACGAGTGTGTATCTGCATCTGCTGCTGCGACTCCGTGCAAACTATGTCAGGGAAATCACTTCATGACTTCTTGTACCGTCTTCACCACTCCTAAAAATAGGAGAGAGCAATGTATACAGCTGGATTTGTGTGCTAATTTTTCCAGTTCCAAACACGCTGCCAGCAGCTGTCCTGCTAAAAAATATGGTTTAAGTTGTCCCTGTGGACTTTGTAAAAACAGGGCTCATATAACAGCTCTCTGCCCTACTGGAGCAAAGGCCAAAATGAAGAGTAATAATCGTGCAGTAGCTTCTGAAGAGCAACCGTCTACATCTTCAGCATCTCAGGACTATTCTGATGTTGACGACCAAAACAGGAACTTCCTGTGCATTAATACTGGAAATTCTTCTTCTAATCATATTTTACCAACTCTTTCCTTAAAAGTGAGGAAAGATAACAAAACAGAAACTGTCAGAGTTCTCCTAGATCTTGGATCTTAGCGCTCCTATTTTAATAACAACATACTTTCTAAACTAGGAGTCAGTTTTGAAACTCTTCCTGTATATAACAACACTGTTGGAACTTTCTTGGGGGAACAGGTTAGGTATATGCGCTCTATAGACGTAGAACTTAATGTTTGTTGCCAACAGTTTATAAAGGTGCCTGTTTTGATAGATCCTGAACTAGATGTGAGTTTTGACGTGAAAGGCCTTATGGGGGCCATTCATAACATCTCTTGGAATGGACACAGAGTAGCAGATCAATTTTATATTGGTAAACATACTAATAGTGTTAATAATATTGATGGACTCTTAGGCATTGATGTGCTCTACCTTTTCAAATATTTATGTACTATTCCTTGTATAAAGGGTAGGGCTTTAGAGACATGCCATGGAATAATTCCTTTTGGACCTGTTAGGTCATTTTTAACTCCGTCTCAAGAATCCATCATTTTCAGTAGTGAATTTGATCCTAGGATTGATACTAACGATATTTGACAAAAGGACAACAAAACTCTATCCTCATCTCTTCTCAACAAATTCTTCGTGAAAACACCAAATCACATCGTAAATCTTATTTTAGAACCAACACCTACTTATTTTGATCCTCTTTTACATACCCATAAGAATACTGATCTAGATTTGGGTCTTGAGCACCTGTATAAATTAGAATCTCTTGACATCAAAGAAGAATCAGATCAAGGGTCTATCGATGACGTATTCATCCGAAAATTTCATGAAGGCATAGAATTTAGAGAGGGCAAGTACCATATGGTACAAAGATATTTTAGAAGATGTCCCATCTAATCATCAAGTGGCACTTGCCACTCTTCATCGCGTTAAGAAACAGCTTGACAGTCAAGGCCTCACTTCCGCCTATGGAGAGGTCTTTCAGCAGTATTTGAGAGAAGGAATCATAGAGACTGTACAGGTGTCTCCTAAAGATTTTACTAAATATATCTGGATTCCTCATCGTCCGGTCATAAAAGCAGCTTCTCAAATTACAACAAAAATCAGGCCAGTCTTCAATTGTAGCTTGAAGGTTGGTGGTTGCCAGTCATTGAATCAAGCGTCTTATTCAGGAGTGGATTTGATGGCGTCTCTCTTTCGTATTCTTATTTCTTTTCGTACGAACAAATATGTTGTTCTTTCAGATATCTCAAAGGCCTTTCTTCAAATTCGCCTCAAACTGGAAGAGGATAGAAATAGGTTCTGTTTTTTTTTGGACTGAAGGTGGAGTGATACAAACCTATCGTTATGCCACAATCATATTTGGTTTATCAGTAAGCCCTTATGTATTAGAGGGGGTTATTAAACATCACTCGCAAAAGTATCCTCTTGACCTATGTACATCTATTCTTATGAATAATTTATATGTGGATAATCTGATTTATACAAATTCATCTTTAGATGTTCTGACAGACATCTACCATCAAGCTAACACTCATATGAGTGAAAGAGGCTTCAATTTGGCATCATGGAACTCCAATCATCCTGATCTCAGAGACTTATTTTCATATAAGAATAAGCTCTCCACTCATCAGTGTGCTGAGGAGAGAGTGCTAGGATATTTATTTGATACGTCAGACGATTCGCTTAAGCTAAGTGATTTTACTCTTGGAATTTTTAATTCCAAGAGGCAGTTGTTATCGTAAATTTCTAAGATTTTCGATCCCCTCTCTCTTTTTCTTCCGGTAACTATCCGAGGTCGTTTACTGATGAGGAAGACATGGGAGAAGGAGATGAACTGGGATGATGAAATCGAACTTGATATGAAGAAATCATGGGAAAAGCTCAGTCAGGATTTATCTTCTCTTAAGGAAATTTCGTTCCCACGATCTTGTTTCGAGTCCCTCGACTCCAATTTAACTTTGAATATATTTTGCAACGCCAGCACGCAATGTTATGGTTTTTCGGTTTATGTTTCTTCCGACATGAATGGTCCATCGCTACTATGGGCCAAAGTGAAGGTTGCTCCTTTAAAGAAAAGGACCTTACCATGTTTGGAACTTTTGTCCGTTTTTTTAACTTTGAAATGCTTGCCTCAGGTTCTCAACAGCTTACAAGTGGTCAAATTCTCTTCTCTTAATATTTTCTCTGACTCTCAAATCGTACTGTTTTGGATTCAGAATAAAGGACAAAAAAGAAAGCAAATCGTATTCAGGATATAATCCTCATGACCTCTTCTCTGAAAGAAGAGTTTTCCCTTTCTGCAAAATTTCTATATGTTCGATCGGAGGAAAACCCTGTAGATTTAATTACTAGAGGTCTGTCTCTCTCTGAGTTTCATAAAAAACTGTCCTTTTGGTGTCATGGACCTGAGTGGTTGGCTTCAAATCCTTCATATTGGCCTGAGTTTGAACTGAATGAAACAGGAGATAATCCAACTTCTCCAGTTTTTGCCGTCTTACAAGGAGCAGGAAACTTTCCTGTGGTTGATTTTAGCAAATTTTCGAGTTTAGGATCCCTTCTCAGGGTTTGTGCACTTCTTTTCCAATTTTTTGAATATACTAAACATGAGCACATTGACTGTGATTCTAGAGCTCTGCTATATTGTTTGTTAAACATGCAAAACGAATCCTTCTCTAAGGAAATTGAATTTCTTCAAAAGGTAAAAACTGATCCTTCTATTTCGAATCCTCCTGACCTTGTCAATCGACTTGACTTATTTTTGGATGAAAACGATCTTATTAGAAGTAAAGGTCGTCTATCCCGCTCCAACCACTATGATTTTGATATAATAAAGCCAATTCTCTTAGCCAAAAACCATCATTTATTTGTCCTTATCGTGAAAGATGCTCATCATAAATGTAAGCATCTGGGCATTCAGGCTACATTAACGAATTTACGTTTGAAAGGATATTGGATAACCTCTTCCAGAGCTACAATCAAAAGGGTACTAGCAGATTGCATAATCTGTAAAAAAAATTCAACAATTTCGCATATCAGTATCCAAAGTTCACAAATTTTTCTAAAGCTCAAGTTCAGATGTTTCGTCCTTTCAAACATGGAGGCATAGATTTAACGAAGCATTGGTGGGTCAAAATTAAGGGATCCAATCAGGCACAAAAAATGTTCATAATAATTTTCACTTGTCTCAATATTCGTGCTATTTACCTGGACTTAGTACCTGATATGACTTCCAAATCCTTTGTGCTTTCTTTCCAACGTTTTATTAATAGATTTGGAGTCCCGGATGTCGTTTACAGCGATAATGCTAAAACCTTTTGTCAAGGTACTTTATATCGAGACCTTCATGGTATCTGAGGACGGGAAGAAGTTACTTCGAAAGAATCAAATGTCTCATAAACGTATACCTTTATATAGTTCATGGGTTTGGAAGCTTGTGGGAAAGGATAATTCGCGTAGTAAAAAGCTGTCTTAACAAAACTCTTGGACGTTCTCCCATCGAATACTTTGATTTCTTACTGTCCTTTCTGATATTGCTGACGCAATAAATTCTCGTCCCCTTACCTACACTTTCAGTTCCAACGACATAATTCCTCTTACACCCAATTGCTTCCTAAAACCGCTTTCAAAAACTACAATCGTCCTGCCAGGAACTGATCCTGAAGATCCGTTCTGGAGCTCTTCTTCTAAAGCTCGTGAAGAGCTGATCAAAGCCCTAAAACGCTCGTCGGAGAAGTTTGAAGATTTTCGTACTAGGTGGTATGACGAATATCTGTTAAGCCTTCGAGAGAGTAGTCGAGATCTGTATCAAGCCAAGTGGGAAAATCTCATTAAAGTTGATGATATTGTGTTAATAAGAAGTCCTGTCAAGGAACGCCCATTCTGGCAGATGGGAGTCGTCACCCAGCTCATATATGGAGATGACAACAAAGTACGCTCTATCTTCGCGAGAACACCGGGAGGACAAATTAATGTTTATGCAATTCAACATTTATACATCTTAGAATTATCCTTGACCCATAGTGGGGTCAAGTCAGCCTTCTATTTCCTCACCAACACCTTCTTCTGCACCTGCCCCTGCAATTTGTAATTCACATGTCGCCACGACAGTAGGCCCTACGTCTACATCTAGTCGACCTCAAAGGAAAGCTGCATTAATTGCTCGTCAGCAATTTGTTGACTACGATGAATCTGAGGATTCAGATTATTTTTTTTTCCTTTCGCTGACACTATTCCCTTTAGTGGTATAGTGTCATTCCTCCAGCGGAGGATATAATTTTTTTATTTCCCAACCAGCTAAACTTACCGTTATCTAGGAGGAGGGAAGGCGGAAGGATTCTTACGCGAACACTTTTTCATTTGAAATCTTTAAGAAAGGATCTCTTTATCATTTTATGGATATCGTGGGCAAAGAAAAGTAACTTTTTATTGTTTACGAGTTTGTGTGTAAAACTGGTTAATACAGTGCATTTTTTTCTTTTCCGGAATACGAAAACTGCTTCGAAGGAAATTTTAACAACTACCTTTCTTCTGAGGAAAATTTCCAAACTCGGAAAACATATCCGTGAAAGACTACAAGTTTTTCAAGAAAACCTACCTACTCAAATTCAAGAAACTTTGAAACTTTCAAGGTAAGAGTTCTCCACAATTAGACTAGGAACTGAAAAAATGTTCAGCAGTTTTTTATCCTCATTATTTTCTCTTATAATTATATTATAATTATGGGCTTTTTTGGCTATTTTTCATAATTCATTTAACAACTAAAAATAATTAGGATTCTGTGCACAAATATGATACTTACTGCGTACCAAAATAGTTTAAATAATTTGCGTTTTTGAAATCTTAATACATTGAAAAACTTGTAACTTATTTTCTGTTGAAAATATATATTTAAAAACGTGGTTATTTCATATTTTGAATTGTGAATTGTAAAAGTTTACTTCGATCGATATATGCTGAAAGGAGTTGGCACTTTATACACATTTCCTATTTGGAAGTTTATATCAAATTACTGTTATACGGTCTTAGATTTGTTAGAATTTTCATTCTATTGGACTACTAGACATTCTTAGAATTGTAAGAATTTTACATTCTTTTGCCAAAGACAGTCTTTTGCCATAGGTTAGTCTACCAAATGTTAGAATTTTCTTAACGTTAAATATTCTTTAAATTGTTAGACTTTTCATTCTTTTAACTTAAGAATTTCTAACAAAATTCAGGCTTTTCATTTCTTTTGCGAACTCTAAATTTAGTTTTAGTTTCGACTTTGAATTTAGAATTTTTTTTGGGTGTTTCTAACTTTGAAAAGAAAAAGTTAGAATTATATTTGAATTTCCAACTCTGGAAAAAAAGATTTGAATTATTTTTGAATTTCTAACTCTTGGAGAAAAGTTGGAGTTTTTTTTTGAATTTCCAACTCTGAAAAAAAAGTTAAATTTTTTTTTTGAATTTCCAACTCCGAAAAAAAAAAGTTGGAGTTAGATTTTTTTGAATTTCTAACTCTGAAAAAAAAGTTACAATTTTCTAACTCTTGGAAAAGGGTTCGATTTATTTAGGTTTCTGACTTTGAAAAAGAAAGTCGATTTTTTTTTCATCGATTCTGACTTTGAAAGTTAGTTTTTTTTTCTTTTTTTGTGAATTTGAATAACTTTGGCTAAATTTAACCGATTTAAATCTGGTTTTCAGTAACGGGTTCCTGGACTTGAAACATATTTCATTTTATGCTACTTTAAGTAGTAGTAACCTTTCAAAGGTTAAGTAGTATGGTCCATAACTTAGGGTTGGTGAATTTTATTCGGTATTTAAGGGTTTATAGTACATATTTGGGATAGTTTTTTAACATTGATATGTTTTTTGGTAAAATGGCTTCTGATGACATTGCCTCTGCCTGTGAACTTTTGAATGCTTTAGAGGAAACAATTCAGTTTGACATAGGTCTAGTGGACTCTAATGCCTCTACTGAGGATAAACAGAGTATTCTTGCTTCTGTAAAAGAGGAAATATCTCCCTTAAGAGTGGCAAGAGGTGTAATCAAGCGGAAAGTAACATTGTTATTGAAGCCTATTCTTAATGATGAGTTCAGTGACGTAAATGTCTCATCAGCATTGGAGGAGGTATCCTTAAGGCTTCAGGAAATTCGAAGCCATGATGCTGATATTGAGGCGAAAATATCCGCATTGGGTGTCCTAAAGTATGATCAGGATATTTTAAATGAAAAGGTGATTAAAACTTCACATTATCACATACAGATAATGAAAGTAGTTAACAGTGTCACTCCTACTTCCCATGACATAGTTCAACCTTCTCCAAATTCTCTTCATTCTCAAGGGGGGGGGACTCTGTTACACGTGGGGAATTGAACTCCATACTTAAAATTTTTACACAACAACACGAGCTAAAATTACCTGCTCTTAAATGCAAAAGATTTTATTAAGGGGATTTGTAACTATTTTTAGGTCTTTCATTTTTATCATTTGAAAACGATTTTGGTTAAGAAAGACATAACAAATGCAACAAAATTGCAAGTTCTAAATCTCACCTCTCATTCATCATAATTAGATTTATAAGAGAAATTAGATTGAAAATTATTATTGTGGCTATGGAAATATTCGAAGATTTGATAACCCTTGATAAGCCTTTTATTTTAGATTCTCTGTTCATAAGAATAGCGCGGCTCTATCTTAGATGGAAAAAATTAGACCAATGTTCGCTCTTTCATTTCAGAAATAAGAGCCTCTTCACGAACTTAAAGAGTTCGATTTAGAATTTTTGGCTGAAAATTCGGCAGGAAATAAAATGATAAGTCATCTCATAGTCGATAAGTTGCCTTCCAATTTTATTCGTGAACTTAAACTCATTACTCAAGAAGAGTATCCATTTAATGTAATTTTCTCTCATTATAACAATGTGTTGAAGTCACTTGAGAAAACGAAGGCTAAACTTTCGTCCTCCGGATTTAGCAAAAATCCATCTCGTTCCTCTTCTTCCACAACAAAGAAAACTTTTTCGTATAACACTTCTTCCAAATCAAATTTCGAAGAAACCTTCTATTAAGTCAAATAATTCGCCCAAGAAGGACGAGTGTGTATCTGCATCTACTGCTGCGACTCCGTGCAAACTATGTCAGGGAAATCACTTCATGACTTCTTGTACCGTCTTCACCACTCCTAAAAATAGGAGAGAGCAATGTATACAGCTGGGTTTGTGTGCTAATTGTTAGAGTTCCAAACATGCTGCCAACAGCTGTCCTGCTAAGAAATATGGTTTAAGTCGTCCTTGTGGACTTTGTAGAAACAGTGCTCATATAACAGCTCTCTACCCTACTGGAGCAAAGGCCAAAATGAAGAGTAATAATAGTACAGTTGCTTCTGAAGAACAACCGTCTATATCTTCAGCATCTCAGGACTATTCTGATGTTGACGACCAAAACAGGAACTTCCTGTGCATTAATATGGGAAATTCCTCTTCTAATCATATTTTACCCAAGGTTTCTGTATCGGATTCGAAAAGTATAACAAAAACAGAAAGTCAGAGTCCTCCTAGATCTTGGATCCAAGGGCTCCTATTTTAATAACAACATACTTCTAAACTAAGAGTCAGTTCTGAGACTCTTCCTGTATATAACAACACTGTTGAAACTTTCTTGGGGGAACAGGTTAGGTATATGAGCTCTATAGACGTAGAACTTAATGTTTGTTGCCAACAGTTTATAAAGGTGCCTGTTTTGATAGATCCTGACCTGAATGTCAGTTTTGAACTGAAGGGTCTTATAGGGGTCATTCATAACATCTCTTGGAATGGACATAACGTAGCAGATCAATTTTATATTGGTAAACATACTAATAGTGTTAATAATATTGATGAACTTTTAGGCATTGATGTGCTATCTTTTCAAACATTTATGTACTATTCCTTGTATAAAGGGTAGGGCTTTAGAGACATGCCATGGAACAATTCCTTTTGGACCTGTTAGGTCATTTTTAACTCCGTCTCAAGAATCCAT
>JABUQX010070928.1:0-7500 GCA_015478945.1 Trachelipus rathkii
AAGTTATGGTTGTGAGTGAGGACAGTCCTCGGTGTGAAGTTATGCTGGATGGTGAGCAGCTGGAACAAGTGTCTGAGTTTAAATACTTAGGATATATGTTGGATGAAAAGGGAACAGATGATGCAGAGTTTAGTAGGAAAGTTGTGAATGGTAGGAAAGTGGTGGTGGATGTAAAGGTACAAAGTCTTGTGTGCGCTAGGGTCTTACATGAGGATATATTGTTACCTGTGTTGATATATAGTAGTGAAACTATGGTCTGGAATAAGGGGTATAGATCTAAAGTACAATGTGTTCAGATGGACATTCTTAAGGGTGTGTTAGGTGTGAGAAGAATTGGTAAAATGAGGAATGAACGAATTAGCTAGTTGTGTGGTGTGAAGAAAGGAGTAAATGAGAGAATAAATGGAAGTACATTGAGATGGTTTGGTCATGTGGAAAGGACGGATGATAATCAGTTGGTTAAGCGGATGTATTGTGGTGAATATGTTGGGAATCGACCGGCTGGGAGACCGAAGGAAAGGTGAATTGAGTCAGTAAGAAAATGCCTGGAAGAGAGGAATGCGAGTTTGTCAGAGACTGGAAGAAAGGTGCATAACAGGAGTGAATGGCAGGGTTTTGTGAGGGGGTATGGTTGTGGCCCATCTGGGCTAACGGATGAACCCTACATTGACGAGATGCCGTGAAGCTCTAGGTTGGATTTTTCTGACTGCAGCGGGTTCTCACTAAAGGGTGTAAAAAGGGCGGTAAAGCTGGGCTTTCTTTTCGACTTGCGTCATATTCTTCTCCTACTTTTCTGTTTCCAGTGCATGCTACGCACCTTACTCCAGTCTTGGGGAGAGAAGGTGGGTGATGAAGATATATACAAGGCCGTAGAAAGTGGGGCTCAAGGGGTCTGAACTCCCCCAAATTATTTAAACTTTTAAAATATTATGATGACTTGAGTCTCTTATTTTTAATCTAAAAGAGTAATAGAAATATTAATCAAAGCAAGTGAAGAATACATATTAATAGATATGAGAAAAACCTATTTGTTGTACATGAAAATATTTTAGGTTTAGTGTCTGTTGAAAGAACAAATGGAGAATCTCTAGTGGAAGCAATACTTCGTAGGTTGAAACAAACATTGACTTTCTGATTAGGCAACTACAATGATGGCGCAGCAGTAATGAAGAAAGTTTTAGAGGTGTTCAAACTGTCGAAATATAAAGTGGGATTGTATGCACATTTGCTGTTCATATTCATATGGGGTACAACATAGAAACTATTGGCACAGTGAAAACAACTGGGTACTATTTTAGGTCACCAAGGCGGACAATTACTCTATTCTAATAATAAAAAAAAAAACTTCGGAAGCTAAATGGACAAAGCTGACAAGAATGGTCGAAACAAGGTGGGTGGGAAATTACGATGAATTGTTTCACTTTAAAAAAGTTTTTTAAAGCATTTGTTGGAGCTTTGGAGGGGCTTGAGATTTATCATGATTTTAAACACTCATCAAAAATCTCAAATCTTTTGAAATTTTTAATCACGAGTGAATTGGTTGTAAGTTTAATTACGATTTTAACTTTATTCGCTTTGAGTCTTCCATTAAGTATACTATATTGCAGTCTCTACCATTAGTGACAGCAATTGCTCTTAGTCATATTAAAAATGTGATGTCTTCTTTGAAAGATTTTGGGGAAAACATCGACAAAAATTTTCAACAAAACTTATGCTTTCTGTTAATTAATTAAGGAAGAAATGAGAATGTCTAGTGTCAGAATCAATGTTAAACGAAAAAAAATCAGTTTTTTTATCTTGATATTTTAAATCAGTTAGAGAGCAAGTTATATATATATATATATATATATATATATATATATATATATATATATATATATATATATATATATATATATATATATATATATATATATATATATATATATATATATATATATATATTTTATATATATATATCTTTCTATGTTTTTATATATATTAGGGACAAAAATCTGATATGTACCGATGGTATCGGTATCGGCAGTATCGGCCATTTCGTATCGGTATCGGTATCGGTTACTGTATGGCCGATAATGATACTTTTACTTTGGGTGAAAAATTATGAGAAACCTTTAGATTAAATAATAAATCTAGCTCGATATATATATATATAAGTTATATATATGGTATATTATTATTATTATATAGAAAGAGATATTTAAATATATATATATAGTTATCCCTTCCTGTTTATATATATATATATATATATATATATATATATATATATATATATATATATATATATATATATATTCTACACCATCTCTCTGGTAGGACTTTCGCCCTGTCAGTTGGGCCAGCATCTTCTTTCCTTCGGCCTCGAAACTCTTGATCCTGGAGCACTCTAGAAAACTCTTTCTCAGCCCAATGGTTTTCGATGCTAGTCCTGAGTTATATACTTCATGTAGGGTTTTCAAACTTTCACGGAACTAGCATCTTCCATATGGCCTCCAAAAAAATCGCTCCCAGAGCTCTCCAGAAGATCGTGTCTCTAGGCGCAAAAGCTTCCGATGCCAATATTCCCGGTGAGTTTTCAAGCAAAGAAAAAAAGTAAAGAGCCGGGTTGCTAGCCCTGTCGCCCTAGAACTGTGAGAAGAAAGTCTTCTGTTCTTGACTGTGTCAAATATCCATTCTTCTGATAATAGCCATTCCTGTCTATTGTTTCAAACTTAAATCCACTTAAGTATGTTTTTTTTTTTTTTTAAATTTTCTAAGATAATCAAAATTTTGTTGCTCCTCCATTTATTTTAAGCTTTTAATGGACAATAGAACCTAACAATAATATTTTTGCCATTCTGTAGCTAATATAGATTTTAATTTTGTTTATTAATTTTAAAAAAAAAAAAAAATCATTTACAATTTTTGATTTGGTTTATTTCTTTACATTACAGACTCTTTTTTTTAAAAAGTTTTTAAATATGTTCAATCTCTTTTTCACAAATAAGCAGAAATCCTGTAGTTGTTGGTTGGCTTCTATTTCTTTCTTCCCGTTCTTCTCTTCTTTCGCTCTTCTCTTTTTTAATACGTCCAACCAAGACAGCAGTCAGTTCATAAATTTTTCTCATTTCTCCTTTGGTTTTGTCTGTTTGTTTCCTGGTCCGTTACATATATATGTTATATATATATATATATATATATATATATATATATATATGAAGATATATATATATATATGGTTATTATTATATGAGCATATATATATATATTTATATATATATATATTATATATATATATTATTAAGTATTATATATATATATATATATTATAAGTATATATATATATATATATTATTAATATTATTATTATATATATATATATATTATTATACATAAGGGTTATATATATATATATATATAAAGTTAGTTAGGTCATTACATATATATATATACATATATTATATACATATATTTAAGGTTGCCATATATAGCATATATATATATATATATATATATATATACATGTTATTAAATTATTAAGGTTTTCATATATATATATATATATATATATGTAAGTATATGTATAAAGAGTAGTATATATATATATGCAGGTATATATATATGTATATATAGTATGTATATATAGTGAAGTATATAAAGTATATATGCTATAAGTACTGTAGTATGTTTTTTCCACTACTTTTTTTTAACTTAGATTTTTTAGCGTTTCTCCAACTTGAGTTTTAGCGTAACATTTACCTATTTGGATAGCCATTATTATAACTCTATACAGATTTAGCTCTCCACTTTTTTAGTTGATCAATAGTATTTTTCTTTTGTACGCAATTTCGTGAGTGTGTGAGTGCGCGAGTATTTTTAAACTTTCTGGATTATTCATATTTTAGATATTTTACTGTAAATAGGGTTTTAACGTTTTAAAATTTCAGGTTTTAAATTTAGGTTTTAGCGTACAAATAATTTTTCCTCATTTCTCCTTTGGTTTTTGTCTGTTTGTTTCTGTCCGTTTTTTTTGTTTTTTTTTTGTTTTTTTGTTATAATTGTGTGTGCGTGTATGACAGCAGATTTGCACAAGCGCGGGCTTTCTATTGACTTTACCAACATCAGTGGCTTGCACTCTAACTCTGCATCCGTGGAATACCAACTCTAACTCTAACCCTAATTTTTTTGCTCTTGTCTGAGACCCAGATGGCTGGGAATTCATCCCTCTAACTCATTTAATATATCCAACTATAACTTATTTTATACTTTCCGAAGGGTGGAGTATGTGCCTATGTAAACATAAACACTCCTATAACACGTCTCGAGAATCTCGAATCTCCTAACTTCGATGTTCTGTGGCTTAAAATCTTTCTTCCTTCTACTACAATAATCTTGTGCTTCTGCTACTGTTCTCCTAACAGAACAGATTTTCATGCCTTTTTTGATTACCTTACTACTTTTCACGAAACTGTCATATCTTCTCATCCAAATACTGAGGTCCTATTTAGGGATTTCACGTATTACAACACTGGATCGGATGGGTTCCCCCCCATACTGATTTAGGTGGAGAGTGGAAGCCGAATCATTCAGTATTCTTAACGATCTGAGCAATCCACTAAAGAAACCACTACCACATTCCGGGATCGTCCCCAACTACTCCTGGAACACACTTGACCTATGTTTCACCACTAGTCCTTCTATAAATACACCACCTTCGCTCCTATCGGTAAATCTAACTACAACCTTATATCTCTTAATTTTAATACTTTCTCTCTAACAGCTCCATCTTGCCCTATGTGGTTTTTCCGGCACTTTGATCGGGCCGATTTGGGGGCACTGCGTTGCTTCTACGCTAACTATAATTGGAGTGACTGTTTTGACTCTGAAGACGCTTCAGATTCTGCTTGATAAAGTGGGAGCTGTAATCTGTTGATGGGATGAGCAGGTTCATTCTTTCTTCGACTAAATCTTTTTCTCCTCAAAATTCATGGTTCGATCAAAGCTTTGTTCTTTGGCCATTCAAGCTAGAGACAGTGTGTATCGGGAGTGGAAAATTCGTTCTCCCATCACCTTACTAATTTCATTCAGCTAGAAATCGTTGCAGGGTAAATTTTTCTTGACGAGCAAAGGATTTCATTACAAACGCGAAAGTGCGCTCACCCTTGGCTCCTCCTACTGGACAAATCTTTCTGCCTCTTGGCAAAAAACATTCTAACAACTTCCCGTAAATTATCCTTTTCCTCCCTTATTCAAGCTTTGATGGTTCTGTTGCTAATACCTTAACTGAAAAGGCCAATCTCTTTGGCCTCCTATTTTCTCTAACTCTCAACCCTGGACGATCTTGCCACCCTCTTCCCTTCTCCCTCTCACGTGTCCTATGCCCTACCTCGTGATTACATTTGACTGGAGTTCATGGGCTCCTGAAATCTATGAACGTTAGAATGTGGTGGCCTGGATGGTATTCTCCCTGAGTTGAGGGAGTGCTCCATGCCGACCCCGCCCTCCTTCAACTATATCCTTATGCCTCAAACTTCAATACTAGCACTTTCCCCTCAGTGTTGGAAGCGCTATATGTCCAACCTATTCCGAAAAAAGAAAGCTGCTCTGACCCTTCTAACTATTGCCCTAATTGCCTTAACTTGCATTCTATCTAAGACTTTGAAACCCTTCTTAACTCTCACCTCTTAGACCATCTGGAATCTCATTCCCTCTCTTTTTTTTCCGATCGCCAGTAAGGCTTTCGGCGCTCGAGGTCTACTGGCGATATAGTTTCCTATCTAATAGATTTATGGTTTTCCGCCCTTAGAACTACGGGAAGGAGACTTGTGTGGTGGTGCTTGACATATCCAAAGCATTTGACCGGTATGGTACGCATCACTGCTCTCCAAGCTTCCATCCTTTGGGTTTCCTCCTTACTTATGTTTAGCTTTCTTTCAAATCGCTCAATATGGCTGCTGTTGATGGGGCGACTTCTTCTTTACTGTCAATAGTAGTGTTCCCCAGGGTTCTGTATTATCTCCCACTTTATTCTTTCTTTTCATTAATGATCTTCTCACCTGCACAGCTAACTCTATCCACTCATATGACGATGACTCGACCCTTCATTCCCACCCCATTTCATTCTGCTCCCTCTTTTTACTTCTAGAATTGCCTCTCGCCTTTAATCTTTCCGATTCTATTCTGGCTGATCTGAATAAATCCTCAGGGTGGGGTCGTTCCAACCTTGTGAAATTCTTCTTTAAAAACCCAACTTTACAAATCTCCCTCCTAAGACACCTAACTTTCCTATCTCTTTTCGACGGTTCTCTCGTCTCTCCTGTTGGACAATATAAACATCCTTTGTCCTTAACATAAACAAAAATGTCTTGAAACTTACATCACAACGGCTGCTAGGGTGGCCTCTTAAGGGAACTGGAATTTGGTTAGCTGTGAGATGCTTTTTTTCTCAGTTACCCAGCTATACAAGGTCTCATCCGCCCTTTTATGGAGTACTGCTCATATCGGGGGGCTCTGGTTTCACTCGGCTTTTGGATAGGGTACAGTAAAAGGCCAAAAGGCTTATAAACTGTCATGTACTTTCTAGTTCACTTGACCCTCTCTTTGCGGTGCGATATTGGTGCTTTATCTCTTTCTATAGGTACAGTAGCGGTGTGCTCGAGGGAACTTTCCACTCGCGTACCACCTTTACGACGCCCTCTGTAGCATAAAGGGTGCTGTGTCGGCACATGAGTTTTGTGTTGATATTAGTAACTCCCAGACTAGTTCGTTGCGGTGTTTCCTTTTTCTTCCTGCCACCTCTGTTCTGTGGAATTTCTTCCATCTTCTGTGTTTCTTACTCAATTTAATCTCCCTCACACTTTAAAGCCTTCGTCTGTGCTCATCTGCGTAATTTGCGGTGACAATTGAAAAAAATAAATAAATAAAAGGTTCTAATAAGAATTCATAAAAGCTAGCTGAAACCCCACAAGAATGGCATCTCCGTCGGTAAACCACGTCTAGAATGCATTTAAATAGCATAACCGAGGAGCTTGCTCGCGTGACAAAAAAAAGATTCACAGAGTGGAAGCCGCCTTATCAGCAGCCCCTGGCAACAGCACCTGATAGTGACGATGGTAGCTTTTCAGCAAATAAACCTGCTACTGAAGATGAAGAGGTTTGAATATGTTAGACTTTGGATAAGTTCATGGCCGAAATTGCATTGACATCTCATTCACCTTCAAAGGAATCACACCAAGGAACCCCATCGAAAATAAATGGAGAGACAGTCATCGAGGAGCAAAGATAATTCAAATTTGCAATCAATGAAAGAGGAGATGAGGTTCTACAAAAACATGGAGATGCTGCCTACAGAAGAGAATCCTTTCATGTGGTGGCATGAAAATGAGCTCAAGGTTTCCATTATTATCAAGTGCTTGCAAGCAAATAATTATCACCCTCCTCATCAGTCGAGAGCGAGCGTATTTTTAGTGTAGGTGGGAATGTAAACAATCTCCCAAAAAGGAACAGGCTCTCGACAGA